>VDFB02294508.1:212762-305956 GCA_007258455.2 Sequoia sempervirens | reverse complement strand
ATAAGCTATTTTGCTTGAGGTATCAAGAGATGGTGAGCCCATTGGGACAAATGTTGCAAAGTGGTCCACCGAGTTGGGTGTAAGATGTAGGGTCCATTTGGATATTTGCAAATCAAGTTTTGCAGAGCAAGATCCATGAGCTGTGGAAAATGTTATACAAAAAATGGAAAATTAATTTTATACTAGTGGTGGACAAATCTCTAGAAAATATTACAAGAAAAGGATGAAAATTTTGATGAAAAATTATAGACAAAGTTGCAGAAAAACAATCATCAAGGGAAAAGAGAGGTTAGACTCCACTCTATCTCCCAGAGAGTGGGAGGCATTGAGAGAAAGTATGCATTCCGAAGAACATTTGGAAAAGAGTAACAAAGGAAAGAGATCAAGAGATAATGTGAGGGCTGGATATACATTTGGCTGAGGCGGGTTGCATGCCAAAAAGGACAAATTTGCAGTAAGTGTATGGATTTTTGGTTCAATTTACATTTTGTTATTTATTTTGATTTTTTATTAAACTGACTATATGTTGAAATTGACTTTGAATTTTATGTGGAAAACAATATAGAGAAGCAGGTGCAAAAGATATTGTCAATTATATGGCATCACTAGATGCTAGTAAATCTAAGAGTAGGATGAAGTGGAAATATAGTTCGTCAACAAAGATTTCATAACCATCTATTTCATGCCCAATAGGAGCCTCTGTAGATCATGTCAACTCAAATGAACTAGGGTACCAAAAGGTAATGAGTTGCATATTCAGTCTCACTCAAAAAGTTACGTAGTTGGTTGAATCCGTTATCCTTATAATTTTTTCATGGAATAAGCATAAATCCATGGATTCAAATGAGGTAAAAGGCTCTATTGATCTCATTTCTTCTTGTTTGGAAATTCTATATACAAATACCTCTTAATATGTAGATTATTGAAATTTGAGTGGAGGAGAATCCAACCTAGTTTCTTTATTGTTGGAGTGATCTGAAAAATGTTCTTTTGGACAAATTTATAGCTTGCATTCTTGACATGACTATTGAGTGCTTTGTATATTTTTTTCACGATGGTTAAACCACATGCAGATAAATTTTATCAAAGCAATAGGAAAACAAAAAAAACCTTCATGATGTCAACAGAGTTGTTGATAGTGATAGTGATGATGTGGACAAGAATGCATAGCACACTTGTCTTTGTTGTGCTGAAGTTGAGGTAATTAATATAATAGTTGTTAGTTATTTGTCCCAATTTTTTGTCATTCTTCATGCTTAAAATGTTCTTTTAGACAAAAAAGTATAGCTTTTACATTCTTTAAGTTGTAAATTAATCCCTCGGGCAATGTTTTGTCATTCTTCTTTTGGACAAAAATTTATAGCTTTTGCATTCTTGCCAAGTTAATTCCTCATTCCAATGTTTTTCATTCTTCTTTGATAGAAATGTGATAGCTTTTAATTCTTTTGGGTTGTGAGTTAATTCTTCGTCCTAATAAGCCTTATTATTCCTTCATGCTTAAAAATGTTCTTTTGCACAAAAATTTATAGCTTTTGCATTCTTTTTTATCAAATTATATTAATTTCCTTTTGCATGATGATTAAACCACATGATGTAGATCAATTATATGGTGCCAGGACACATAGAAAAGAGCTCCCGCTAATAGAACTTTTTGCAAAGTTGTACAACTTCATGTCTACAATGACGTTGATAGTGCAGATTATGATGATGAACTTGACGAGCATGCACATGATATTCATAGTGGTAGTCATGCTGAACTCAAGGTGAGTGCTATGAAACCACATGTAAGTAAGTATTATTCAAGTAAGTAATGGTTGTTTTATTATGTAAATAAGGGTAATCATTACCTATTTGAGTTAGAATAGTAGTGAAGTGTAATTAGCTAGTATACATGGATTATGGAAATAAGGGAGAACATATAACTTACATATGGATGCTTAGAGATTAGTTGTAATAGAGTGTTTTATAAAAGCACATACGAAAATTGATTTGTTCCAAGACATAAGACATTACATACAGATGTCAAGAACAATATAATGTGTGTTTTATATCTCAATATAATGTGTATATTTTTGTTTTTGCAGACATTTAGTAATAAACTCCAAGAAGGGGATAAAGTTAAGGTGTTGGATCTGTTTGATGGTGTTGTTGTAGGCATTGGATGGATTCACTCACTATCTATTGTACATGGAGTCAAATTGTAAGGAACAGGAGACGCAAATGTAAGTATTTTACAGGTCACAAGTAATATACTCCTTCCTTATCTAGAAAAAAATAGATGGAGTTGTCCATCTGAAAGAGAAAGAAGGGACCTTCACAAGCAATACTAAAATATTTGAAAATGACAAAGTAAGTAAGGTTCAGAAGTGTAGAAAGAGGTACATGGGTTAGTGTTAACAAAGTGTGGAGAGGGTTGTAGACAAGACATTCTGAGCTCGGGAGAAGCTGGAACCCAAACAAAAACCAGAGAATCTGATTTGGGTGTACATTCAGTGAGTAGAATAGAGAATGTTCTATCTTACTGCACCTGTAATGTAAAACCCCTTGATTATGTTTTTATGTTTTTTTTTGGGTTCCTCTCATTCAAACTGGTGCATTATAGAAGAGGGGATATGTTGTTGTGTAAACAATAGACATAGAGAACATGGGTGCATAAAAAGAAGTAAATACAAAGCAGATAAAGAGGTGCATAGAAGAGGAAAAGTTGCAGAGAGTGCAACATACATGTATGTGCAGTTGAAAATAAGTTGCAACATATAATTGTCATCAAAATTGTAATATCTTGCATAAGCAAAAAAAAGACATTGTAACTCAGTTTTCTCAGTCACATAACTGAGAAACACACTTTGTAACAGTACATTTTTCAAAGTAAAGACACATTTTTGTCTTGTATCTACTGTAAGAACACATTTTCTCAATAAAATTTTAGTATTTTTCCTTCTTAATAGCCATTTCATTATGTGAAAATGAATGATTGATTATGTTTTTCTGTGTTAAACCTCAATTAAAGTATTGTATCATTTCCAACACTTATAGGCAAAAATCAGTGAACAAAAATAATTAAATAAACTACCAATTGACTAAATATACTACCAACTGATAGAAATCAGTGAATAAATATGACTAAATATATAATGATTATGCAATTAATAAATAATGTATCAATATACCTACTAGTTGATAGAAATCAGTGAACAAAAACAATTAAATAAACTACCAAATTAATCAAAATGATGATTAAAATTAATGACTAAATACACTACCAATGGATGGAAATCAGTGAATAAAAATGACTAAATAAGTGACCAGTTAACAACAAACAATGACTAAATTAACAACTAAATATACCAGTGAATAAAAAATGACTGAATAAGTGACCAGTTTAAAACAATCAATGACTAAATTAACAACTAAGCACACTACCAAATCGATCAAATTAATGACTAAATTAACAACCAAATCGATCAATCAAACGACTAAATCAACAACCAAATCGATCAATCAGACGACTAAATCAACAACCAAATCGATCAATTAGAAGAATAAATTAATGACCAAATCGATTAATCAAATGACTAAAAATGGTTTAGTCATCAATCTGGTCACGTTATATATGACTGGAAATAAACTACTATTGGTCGCATGACCAAGTTCAGTCATTTATAAGCAGTTTTTAGTAGTTTTTTTAGTGGTTTATTGTTGTTTTTGTACTGGTGGGACACTCTCAAGAGAGGTACTAATTTAATCAAGAAAGGTTTGTTTTGGATTTATAACAGGGGCTTTAGGGCCCTCTTTAGGTTTTATTCTTGGGATGGATATCCCCCGATAATGACCATGCATCTACACCTTCATAATTTATTTCTCAGCTTCTTGGAGGATGGATGGATTAGAGTTGCAGATTTAAAAGTTAGTGAGAGGTTGGGACAAGTGGAAGGATTCTCAAGGGTGCCCATTGGGAGGATCAAAAGAAAATCTTGAAGAGATATCTCATATTTTAGTTGGTAGAGCTTGCAGTTCATTGAATTTGAGTGATTCCTTAGTTTGGAGTCCTAATCCTAGCAGGGTGTACACTATGGCAATTGGGTATCAGGTTTTGTGGTGCACTCATGGATGGAGGGTTCAGAATGGACTAAATTCAATCATGCAACTTAGAGTCAACACAACGAAATTAAGATAAGATCTTGATAAAAAAACATGAGATTTTATTGATTCAATAACTGGAAGTCTTACATGCATCATACACGAATAATTAGGGCTCATAGGCCTACCACAAGGGCATTACAACATTAGAACTAGCTCAAAGGTCTTATTCAGATAACATATCCTAACTACTTGCGAACTATCTATCTAACTATTGATGACTTGCTAATAATGAATTATAAATGATCTTAAATTTGATTCCCCATCTCCAATAATGGTCCATGTTGGCCCCAAGGGTTTACAATCCCTAATGAATGATCAAGCATGTAGGTTAGCCTTAAAACATGAAAGATAATTCTTCACGAAATAAAATAAATTGTGGATCTCCAAGAAAGATACCCTTGGATCCAAAATTCTTGTATGATGTTTAGTTAAACTCCACAGGCTCCAGAATAGGTCTGCACAACAATTCTGGACTAGGTCGGCCCCAAATGCTCTAATTATGAATTACAGTGAGATTTTGAGAGTCATAATTTTCTACAAACAAATGCAAATCTCTTGAAATTTGGATATGAAGTAGATGAACTCATGTAGATGTTATATCCTGCTCTGTGAGCTAAGAAATGACAATGCAGTGAAATGTGGAATGAAATTTCAAAACTACTACAGACTGAAATGCAAGAAAATAAATGTTTTTGGTTGATACATGATTTATTTACAACCAATGATGATCTTGCATCATTTTGGATTGAAAAAAATATGGGGGGGAGGAAGTCCCTTAGTGGAAGAATGCTTGGAATAATTTTTCTTGGCCTAAATGCAACTTATTTCTTTGGTTAGTTGCTCGTGATCAGTGTCTCACCTAAGAGAATACATGCAAGTAGGATTTTCAGGGACCATCTATCTGTGTTCTTTGTGGTAGTAGTGAGGAATATTCTTCGAATTTATTCTTTTAATGCTCTATTTTTAGGTTCATTTGGAATCAATGGTGGGAGGTCTTGAAACAAGCATGTGTGCATGCTTCGCCTTTAGTTGAGTTATGGAGGAGTTTGGGGAGACCACCTGCTAAGCCTCTCTTTCTTTAGGTGGATTAGAATATTGGGCCCTCTTGCATCCTTTGGTAAACATGGTTGGAAAGGAATCGAAGGATCTTTCAAGATCGGATCTTGAAATCTCAATAGAGCATGGTTCAAGAGACAATCTAGTCTAATTGTGAGGTGATTATCCCTAGTGAACCTATGGAGGTGGAGGTGATGCAAAGATTGGGTTTATATGATAAGTTTTTGAAGGTTTCCTTGTTAATGTGGCATGAAACAAAAAAAAATAAATTCAAAGAGAGGGTAGATGGTCTCCTCCTCCTGTTAGTGTTCTAAAGATTAATATCGATGGCTCCTCAAGCAAAAATCCTAGACAAGCTAGGGTTGGAGGTGTTGAGAGGGATAATATTGGTGTTGTTATGTTTATATTCTCCATCTCTGAGGAGCATCAGACTAATGATATTATAGAGGCTCTTTCTATCCTTATTGCTCTAGAGAAGGGTTGTGCTCTGGGGTGGCATAATATTTTGTATGAATTTGATTCTATGATCTTGGTTAATATATTGAATAAGTAGAATTTGGAGGGAGTGAACTAGAAATTGGATTAAGTGGATCAATAAATTCTTGGACTGGACAATTCTTTGGATATGGTGTCCTTTTTCCACATCCCAAGGGAGTATAATAGTGTCATGAAATGCCTCACTAAATGGGATTTGCAACATAGGGGTTACTAGAAGGTTAGTGTCTGGGAGCATCGTCCCCTTGAATATTCTCAAAAATTGAAGATGTTGATTCATGATGATATGCATGGTTAAAGTGATGTATTGGTTGGTTCCCTTATGGTTGGACTCTTGGTGCAATTTTATTCTATATTGCAGGGAGGGCCTCTTGGGCCCCTTCTGGTTGTGGTCCTTTGTGGTGTTGTGTTGCTGGTTTATTTTGATTAATAAATTTTTACCCCATTTTCAAAAAAGGATATTAAATTATTTGAAACAAGCTCCATAAGCTTGGTATTAAAATTTTGATAAGTAATTTTTCAAGGGGGATTTTAATTTTTTTATGTTGATCCAAATTTATACATTAAGAATTTTGATAAAATATTATTGTTCATTGTGTTATATGTTGATAATTTTCTCATCACTAGGAATAATAAATCACTTATATATTATGTGAAAGAAGATATGAAGACCAATTTTTAGATGTTTGATCTTGGATTAATCTCTCAATTTCTTGGAATTGAAGTGTGACAAACACCTAGAAAAATGTTTCTCTCTCAAATGAAGTACACCAAATAAATTCTCACATGGTTCAAAATTGAAGACTATAAAGCTTCGTAAAAACCAATAGATATAGGAACTAAGTTGATTGAAGACCCAAATGGTAAATCAATTAATGAAACACTGTATACTCGATTTTGATAGGAAATGTGATATCCTTGATTACTACTCGTCCAAACATATCTTATACAATTGTAATCTTATCTCAATTCATGGATCAATCCAAACATAGTCATTGGTTAGATACAAAATGAATCTTGAGATACATTCAAGGAACAATTTTTTTTAAAGATTGAACTATTTAAAAAATGAATATTTCAAACATGATGGATTTTTAAGATTTGGGTAAGTTGCATAGACTCTAGAAAATCAACCTTTGGTTATTGCTTCAATCTTGGATTTGTCATTGTCTCATGGATTTGTAACAAGCAACCTAATGTTTCTTTTTCATCCATTAAAGAAAAGTAAGGTAGTTGTTGCAACAACCTATGAAGCAATCTTAGAAAATTTCTTGAGATTATTTGACACCCACAAATTGATGCAAACATTATGTATTGTGATAATCAAAGAGTGTTGAGGATGTAGAAGAATCTAGTGTTTCATGTTCCCACAAAACATATTGAAGTACACAATCACTTCATTCATGAGAATATTCTTAACAAGGAAATTGAACTAGTCTATACATCAACCAATGGGCAACTTGCAGATGTCTTCACTAAACCTTTGAGCAAGGATAAGTTGGTAAACTTTCAAGAAGGTATTGGTGCTAAATTTTCTCCATTTTTACATGAATAAGCCTATTTTTTATAGGTGGACCCCATCATCTAGTTAATTTATGTGATAAAATAAGGTTTACATGGAGAGTGTTAAAAATGTAAACTATATTTTATCACACCATAAATATTTTTTTATATAAATCCGCCTCTCACATAAGAGAAATTTATATCCATGTATGCTATAGATTTGACAAACCAAGTAAAGAATTGTTAAAAAAAGCACCTAGAACCAAAAGATGAAGAACATTGTTTAGGATGCTAGTACATTGCACTTTCATTTGTATAACCCAAAATGCTAAGAAGCTTCAAGAAGACATGTTTTGGTCTGGTTTCTTACCTAATATATACAACCAAAAACAATAACATAAAAATAGTATACCAAGTGATAAAAATATTAAGAATAAGAAATAACAAGATCTACATTATCTTAAGAAAAAAATGAAAATAAACAAATAATAAGGAAACACTTGAAAAAACTTCATGTGGTTGAATTCTCCCAAAATAACTACAGCTCTTGAAGCTTGATGAAGCTAAATAGTACAAGAGTGTTATCAAATGCTACAATTCCCTCAATAAAATTATTGTAGAAGTGTTGGTATGCTCACATGAGAGGAACTAATGCTAAGAAAATCTATAAGAAGCTATAGAGAGAGTTGTAAGTAGCTTCAGAGTGCAAGATAAAATGAATGTGATTTTTTTTATGAAAATGAAATATTAAAAAAAGAGGAGGGAAGAATTGAGTTGGAAAACCATTCAAATTCATCCTAAGTGGATACCACTAACCTAAGTAGGTTGTGGATGGAAAAACACTAAAAAATAGCCACTCAATGAACAACTATCATGAGATGCTAGTGTTTCATGTAGATGTCTATGCATTGTGCTAGTGTATAGATAGTTTCAACTTTGAAAGTAATGAAATGTTATAAAAATATAAGGTTAAGATAGTTGCAACATTAGTTTGATAAAAAGGACCATGAGAAGCAAGGCCCTGACACCATGGGGAGAAAAGGGTTAATGTGGGGGATAAAATGAACCTAAGAAAATGATAAGGGAATAGACACCAAAGTGAGTGTAAAATATAGTGTGAAATTGTAAGGGCATGCAATTTTATACATTACATTCCCCCCTCCCCTACCCGCCTTCCACTTTAGAAAACTTATGAAACTATGCTAATATTCATGTTAAAGTATAGAATGGAAAGTAATAAAAATGAATAACAATCATGAAATAAAAAAGCATAGTAGAGGAAGTTGAAATTTATTCAAGTAGGGTGATGATGCCCCTCGGCTAAGAACCTACAAAATAATTGTGTTAGACAACAAAAAATACAAGACAATAATGTTAGTAATCATAAATTTGCAAAATAGTTGTGCTAGAACATCACAAGCATATGAATATGAAATCATAAGCAACACATGCAAAAAAGAGAAAAACACATAGCAAACAAACAAAGGAATTTTTTTTGTTACCAAAATTAAAGAGAGCTTGATGTGTGTGTTGCCTCAGTACTTTGCATTATCCCCAAAATGTAATGAAAATAAAAGAAACAACAAATATAGGAATTCTTATGTGGTGAGAATAATGCAATGAGTTGGGCTGTTTCTTTAAAGAGAGAATATATGTACAAGGAGATAGGGATGAAATTAATGCAAATGAGACCATATGATTCAAGCGCTAGCTTTCTCTATCACTGGGGATCATACAAATCACATAATACCTTCATGGATCATATGCATTACAAATTGGGTTGCAATATAACCATGTGAGGTGTAAAAGGTAGGCCATATAAAGTCTAGGGGCTAGCAAGGTTTTTTGCTAGGTGGTTTATATGATACTAAAGTAGTCCATATGAAGTGTAGGGGCTAGAAAGCTGTGTTGCTAGGTGACTCACATGCTACCACTTGAGTTAGGTCATGTTAAGGGAACACAAGCTAGAAAATTGTGTTGATAGCTGGCTCACATGTTATTAAAAATTAGGTGATATGAAGCACACATGCTAGCAATATAGAAAATGTGATTGCTAGGTGTCTCATAAGCTACCAAAATTTATGGAGTGTAAATGATAATGTGGATAATGTATGCCCCCTTAAAATATTTGCATGTATGGTAAATATGAATTATTTAAATTTAGTGTAAAAGGGAAGAAAGAAGGTGAGGAATCCTTAAAAATAATGTACTCCCCTAGAACAAATTGTATATACCCCAAAAGTATAGGAAAGGACAACAATGATAAAGAATGTTGTGTTGTTACTAAAAAAGTATGGTTCTACCTAAGATTGTGCCACCATGAATGAAAAAAGAAGAATTAAATCTTTGTGTGTTGTATAATGGATAATAGCATAAAGAAGGTTTGTTGCCAGGTGGTTTATATGATACTAAAGTAGGCCATATGAAGTGTAGGAACTAGAAGTTGTGTTGCTAGGTGACTCACATGCTATCAAGGTAGGTCATGTGAAGGGAACACAAGCTAGAAAATTGTGTTGCTAGGTGGCTCACATGTTATTAAAAACTAGATGATACAAAACACATAGCCTACTAGCAATATAGAAAATGTGATTGCTAGGTGTCTCATAAGCCACCAACATTTATGGAGTGTAAATGATAATGTGGATATACATGTGTGGGTGTACATGTGATTAGAATGTGTTCCTCCCTTAAAATATTTGTATGTATGGTTGATGAATTATTTAAATGTAGTGTAAAAGGGAAGAATGAAGGCGATGAATCCTTAAAAATAGCGCACTCTCCTAGAACAAATTGTATATACCCCAAAAGTATAGGAAAGGACAACAATGATAAATAATGTTGTGTTGTTACTAAAAAAGTATGGTTCTACCTAAGATTGTGCCACCATGAATTAAAAAAGAAGAATTAAATCTTTGTGTACCACATAATGGATATAAGCATAATAGATGAATAGAGGTTTAAAGACCTCATGAGAAAATAGAAGAGATCATGATAGAGGTTGACTTTATACTATGTGCTAGTAATGAGAATGCTTGAGTTTTTCATAATGTGATGATAGAGGTACCTCAGTTCCATAAAAAATGATGTAGATGTTTTCTCATGTTATGATAGGCATGATGTCAATGCCATAGTAGATGGAGAAGAATGAACCAAACAAAGATGATCCTCAATATCATATATCATTTAAAGAATAGATAGGTGAATAATTAATAGGAAGAGTGATGGAACCTATGTGAAGAAGGCGTTGGATTTTAGCTTGCATTCCTTGATATTCACTATTGGAATGGTCAACAACTTGATGATATGGATAAGAAGAAGAAAGTGTTGATTGTGTCTTTGTTGATTTTCAGAATCATAAAGAAAACCAAAAAAACTAGTTGAACCACTTTATTGCTGATATGACCACAAAGAAAACAAAAAAAATTCAATTGGATCACTTCATTAGTGTTAGAACCACAAGAAAACCTAAAAATTAGTTGGGTCACTTCATTTAAGATTTAAGCCCAAAAAAACTTTTTTTGGTTTATTACAACCACCTATAGGAGTGAAATGAAGAAATTTAATCTTAATCGGAAAAGAAAAAAATTAAAAAAAAGAAAAAAAGAAAAGTGTGAACCCTTAAACCCCATTCAAAACTATGATGTCTTTGGGTGATTGTATCGGGAGGACCTCACTCCTCTATGCTTTCATTTAAAACCAAACAAAGGAGTAAAATGAATATAACCCTCATGAATAAACATAAATGAAACATAATTAAAAAAAAATATTGGTTAAGACGATCTCAACCTCCATTCACACTGAGTCATTGGAGTCAAACTATAAAGATGTCTTATCAACCAATAAAACAATAAACAATGATGTAGTTGTGGCAAAGACACATGTATTGAAGAAATATATAGAAGTGAAGTGCAAAAATACAAAAAGAGAAGAAAGGAAACTCAACAAATACCTCAAAACACGTCTTGTTGGTTCATTGCCTCAATGAGACGTAGAATCCTCACCTGGGTTGAAGACATGGATATGACGACCTAGAAGATGAACAATGAGCAATGAGCCAACATTTGTGACCATTCCTTTCACGAAAGTCATTGCCAATACAAAGTTGAAGTGAACATGTTTTGATGCAAAATGCAACGAACTTTGAGGAAGAGAAGTCTCAGTAGTGGGGTGTCAGTGAATGATAAATGTGAGGTATTGAAGCAATGGAGGCTCCATGGAGTGGAAATCTGGTGCCATCTCATACATCAAAATATAGGGAGAGGGCCCAATAGTCGTACGGGGTCCAATAGTCGTGCACCCAATCGTGAATATAATACCCAATAGTCGTTTATATAATGTCTAATAGTTGTGATTTGACTACCCATAATTAAACACAAAGTATGCTTTTGATCTAAAAAGCAACCAATCATGTGATACCACATCAGCGCTCAACTACTCATGATGTAATGCACGAGAATTGGTCTCACTATTTTTTGGGGCCTTTTTGGACACCTTGACAAAAACGCATGCTGATGTGGCATCATATTTGATGATGTGGCCCTGAAACCTTAGTTATAAGCAGAGAACTTGCCAAGTAAGCTGCTATAAAAAATTGGGAGTGATTTGAAATTTCGACGTAGGATAATTAGAAGCGCGAAGTTAGAGTGCACGACTATTGGGCCCTCTCCCCTAGATGGATGTGGAGTTAATATGACAAGTTAGGAAGGACAGAGAAGGCGATAAGCATTTAATGTTTAAATGTTTAAAAAAACGGTAGTGTTATGTACACTCGCCACGTGACATGGTCAACACATACCTATGGTCATCCTAATCCACCATCTATCAACCTTCAAAACGATTTGGAAAATATCCTGCTCCACCTCTCCTCATCCTCCACATGGTAGATGAGTCGGACACCCCTCAAAACAAAATTTTCTTTGTCTGAAGTGATCATTGTACATGTGATAAAGTTCTTTTTAGTCTCGAGATAAGCTCAAATAGAGGTTAACTGGATATTTTCCAATAGCTCAGTCAGACATGACATTCACGTGACCGACTTGACCCACCGACAGAGCAATACTTCCAGTACGCTCTGTCATTGCTTTCGCCCATTCGTGGTACTCTCTGCAGACCCACATGCCTACTGTCCACGTCCTGTCCACTCAAGTTGCTCTTAAAAAAACCAAATCCATGCATTTTCCCATTGATTTTAACCTTTCCCTAGTGCTCATACTTTCAAAAGCTAGTCCTTGTGGGGCTCATCGTACTCTCCTTTCTCTAACAAAGCTCCAGACACTGAAAAAAAAAACAGTTTTTTAAAGTATCCAAAGGACTCCACTCCATCTCCGTGAGCATTCTTTTTTTCTATATAAATGTGCCAATCCATCAACTCTCTTTGTAGATATCTGTGAGCTCACAAATACACTAGGAGATAAGAGAAGATAAGAGGAGATAAGAGAAGATAAGAGAATGGGACTGAGTATGGAAGGGAAGAAGATAAGCTTGAGCACTGTGCTTCTGCTCCTGGTTCTCGTTGTAAGCCTTGGTGGGTTCATTTATTTTCATGTTATAAATGTTTTCTTATTAGAGACATTACACAGCCCATTATGATAAGAGAACTGTGTAACTTATTTACATCAATCTTTCTAAACACACTCCGTGATCTTATTATTCTTAACACGTTCTTTTGACTGTTTATTTTCATGTTATAAATGTTTTCATATTGTTCTTATTAACACATATTTTGGGTGTATATTTTAATTTGTTGCAGAGATGGAAGGCACAGAGGGACGAATGTGTAAGTCTCAGAGCCACAACTTTAAAGGGTATTGTGTGAGTGACACCAACTGCAAGAATGTTTGTCGAACAGAGAAGTTCCCAACAGGAAGTTGTGATCTCCACGTAGCCAGTCGAAAGTGCTACTGCTATAAGCCTTGTGCTTGAAAGTCTTCTTTTTCTGTCTTTCTACCGTTGGGACTGTTGTATCTCTGTCTACTGTGTATTTCCTTGTTGAGAATAAACACTGTGGTGATCTTTGTCTTCCTCTGTCTTGGGGACTCTACACATAACTTGAAGGTTGCTTGCACTGTAATAGATTCACCGTAATAAAGTTTAAAATGTTTGGCCTGTTTTAATCTTGTTTTTTTATCTTTCTGCAGCCTCTATTCATTGCTATATCTTTTGGGTTCTCCGAAAATATCTTCATACGCTCAGTATGAATGCTTTCACAGATCATGTTTGCTCAGCTTAGATGTCAAGTATATTGATGTTAGATCCGGTGAAGAAAGTAACTTAACACATTATATTAAATTTATGAATAGTATGTTTTCTTTCGTTTCATGCATACTTCCTATTTATTAACTTAATATTATATAGAATAATATTATAGTATTAAAAACAAATGATAAATAGACATATTCATACTATTTAATCGAATCACTTTCAATCCAAATAAAGATGTTTAAATAGGGTTAAGTAAAAAATGATTTAAGCACACAAAAGTTAAGAAGAGGAAACAATGTTAAAAGGAGGAGGGTCTTTATATTAAACAAATAACAAATAATTAAATACGGTCCATTATGCTCTACATATTTTATATGCAAATATTGTTTTGATAAAGCGACACATAGGGCTATGTTGACTAAACAATGGGCGGAAAAAGAAACAAAATATATTTTATTTTATTATCTTGAACTAAATTGAATAGCAAAGCAAACATGTAATGTATAAGAGTTGAATTATTATAAAATATATTTAAAGAATGATAATGTTACAAAGTGTCATTTTTTTGTTGTATGAATTAAATATATGTAATTGTGAAATTAATAAATATTTATTATTTTTATTTAATCTTATGTTTCTTTTGAGAAAACATTTTGATAGATGTAATTATTGATAAATGGTGTAATCTTGTGTGAAGTTGGGTTCAATCTTCCAGTCTTTATCCATACATTACATATTCACACAAACTTAGTCATATCATATATGAATACACACATACTCCAATTTTTTTTTATCTTGTCCATGTATGCATTATACTTATCAATACACCTAGCCAAATATATAGCTCTTATACATTTGGATAAGATTTTTTTCCCTACCTAGGGTCATTTGTTAGTTGTGGGATTGACAACACAATCAAAAACTTGACCCTTGCCTTTCTAAAATTTAGATTTAATTTTTAGTTGATTGACCCCCTTCATTTTCTTGCCTAAGTTGATTGAAAGTACATATTATGCAAAATTTGAAGCTATGTGCTAATAGTTGAAGGCATTCATTTACAAAATCTAGAATATATTCGAGTCCTTCCTCATTCTAGAGCATTGAAGAACAAGCAATAGAAAAACATTTGGATATGGTGCACTAAAAAGAGTAACACATCATCCTAGGGTTGTCACTTTTTGTATTCAATCTTTTCTAGATATTTTTGGAGGTCAGCCTATAAGAACACATCTCATTATGACACAACAACCATTTCAAGGAATTTCTAAATATTTTCAACATCAATATTTTAGATCACACTCTATGATACATCATTAAAATATCTACAATATATTTATAAATCTAAATAATTATCTATAAATATATATAATTATCTATACAAATATATATAAATATATATAATTCTACATATAAATATCAATCTACAAATAAATATCTATACGTATAAATATGTAGAAATAATAAACTACAAATCTATATTTATCTATACATATAAATAACTATAAGTATGTATACTTATAGATATAATACACTTATATTGTATACTTTTAGATATGTAAGAGCAAACTACAATACTTGAATATAAACTACTTAAATGTCTATATTATATTTATACTTAGAAAATAGAAATTGATTAAATGCCTATATAAGAACCTTGTATATTCATAGATTTTTGCATATGTTATAAATATATATTTTACTATAATTCTTTAGGATGCAATCTTTAGATTTTATTTATTAATACAAATAGATGTTTTTTAAAAAATTAGATAACATTGTATATTTATAAATATACATATAAATATATTTATATTTATAGATATACATATAAATATAAATATTTATATTTATAGATATGTAGATTGATATTTATATATGTAGATTTATTTTTATATATAAAATTATATATGCTTATAGATATTTATTTGTATAGATAATTACTTAGATTTATAGATATATAGATATTTCTATGATATTTGAAGACATAGATCTTTATAAGTTATGTGTAGATTTTATTTTATCTTTAAAGATAAAGGATGTGTTATTTATCTACATTTAAGTTATGTTATTGACATTCATAGTTATATACATGTTATAGATGTTAATTCATTTATGCATAAGTTATAAATATACATATATTTATAATATGAGGACAAGTGTAGAAAGATGGAGGGTCAAAAAGTGGCCACCCCACTTTTAAAATTTTAAAAAGCTATAATACAAGCATGTTTTAACACGCTCGTGTTATTGCTTCAATGAGCAATAACGCAAGTGTGTATAACACACTCATGTTATTGTTTATTTAAGCAAAAAATCGAACTTCTTATCATTTATTATTTTTTTCTATTGCAAGTTAGTCCATGGCCTACAAACCCTCCAAGATGCTCTCACATTCTAGGAAGCCAAAAATTGCTCTATTTTTGGCTAAATATTCATCAATACCACCATAGCATTGAGGAGGTCAAAGAAGTAAGTTATTATTTTTTTTTGTGTGCACTTGGTACTAAATAGGTAGATTGAATATGTTTTTTGATGTAAATCTATTTAATTTTTAGGAATTGTTAATGCACCCCCAAATCCTCAAAATCCTCCTAAAAATCCTAATTCACCTCATGCTCAAATCCCTACTGAAGAACAACCTCAACAAATACCTCCAACAATTCCTCATCATTTTCTAGTAACACAAGAATATTTAATGGGGAAAATTGAAAATATCAATAAAAATTGAGTAGTTAATTGCAAGGTTGAGAGATCCTTTAGGCACAACCTCGCATAGAACCACACTTGCTCAATCACTTCAATCCATAATATCTCATGTAGATTCAGTTAGCAAGCAAATAAATAGTTGGTTTGAGAAGAGATGAGAGATTAGAAAAATTTACGCAGGTAAATTATCATATAAAAAAATTAAAGATGAAAAATTACAAAATTTGACTTATGTGCACTATTTACAAACCCTAAAATGAATCAACCCTTACATATTGCATGCAAGAGGTTCCCTATTCATTGGTGCAACCATCAAGGGATAAAGAACTATTTTTGGGAAAGCTAGTGGATGGTTTTTGACCATCCTCTATGAAACAACAATGAGGTACCACAATATTTTTGAGAAAACTCTATTGTGAGTTTATCCTCAATAAAATCCTAAACTATTTTGACATGTGGGAGTTTCGACGTAGAGGTGAGGGATCTGCACAAGATAGAGTGGAGGCACATATCAACACATAATGACCAACGAGACCACTCGCTAGACCAACATGTGAGCATGTGAATATCCCTTCCGTTGTGAAGGAGAGTGTTGAGGTGGATACATTGTAGTTGATTAGTTCCCTCACTCAAAGCCTCATACAACATACTAGGCCTCTAGCACATGGTGAGGTGGGTGAGTCTTTAAGGATTCGAGTTCCACCTCATTTATGTCAGGCTTGTGGGTTAGTTTATGTTTACGATCCTAAGGGTAGTCAGGATGCATGTGCCTAGGGTACATCTACAACTGATGAGATGGTGATGGTAGATGCCCTGAGTGACACATTTGACACATTTCCACCACTTTTCACCAAAGCCAAAATTTTCCATGGTTTTCATTAGAAATCTCCATCACATGATTGTATGCTTTGCTTAAATCAATATTTATGATCATCCCTTTTGTATTTCTTTTCTTCAAGGTATGTACAATCTCATGTGCTATTATTATTCCATCTGTTATATACCTTCTTGGAACAAACCCGCTTTGTTGTTGTGAAATAATCCTGGGTAAGACCCTTCTCAAATGATTGGCCATTAGTTTTGATATGACTTTATACACCGTGTTACATATAACAAGATAGTCCTATATTCTTCAAATTTT
This sequence comes from Sequoia sempervirens, assembly GCA_007258455.2. NCBI lineage: Eukaryota > Viridiplantae > Streptophyta > Pinopsida > Cupressales > Cupressaceae > Sequoia > Sequoia sempervirens. Next base: position 288,711 of record VDFB02294508.1, on the reverse strand, counting down.
CTACATGTTTCCTTTTTTGGGATGAGCACTATATTGGTATTATTTAAGTCTTGAAATATTTTGCCCTTCTTTCTTGACTCCACTACCTTGCTGAGATCTTGCCCTATGAATTCCCAACATGCTTGAAAGAATAGTGTCGTGAACCTATCAAGTCTTGACACCTTGTATGGTTGCATAGATACTAGGTGGCCACTTTCACTTCATCCTCCATCATTGGAGCACAAAGCATTTCATTATCTTCTACAATTAGCATGTTGCAAGTGATTGCCTTGACTGCACTAGCCTCACCTAGCAGAGAATCAAAGAACTTTATGCCTAACTATGCTATTGTTTCCTTTTTCAAGATGATGTTGCCATTATGCTCTATTTGATTGATTCTATCCCAACTATGGTTCATTGTAGTTGAGTTGTGAAAAAAATTGCATTGAGGTCCCCTTCCTCTAACCAAGTATCATACTATTTTTCTCTCCAATAGCTCTCCTCTCTTGCTAGAATTTCACCATATTCAACCATTAGTTCCTTCTCCCTATCAAACTTGACTGCTATCATCCTTGAATTCATTACAAATTCACCCAATGCGTCCAAATCCTCTTCTATATGCTCCTTTTCAATGAAAATGTTTTTGAAACATTCTTTTTTCTACACCTTAAGATTCCCTTTGATGCACTACAATTTTTTTTGAAATATAAACATCTTAGTACCTTCGATCAGTATGGGCTCTTCCCACCATTTCCTCATCAATTCCAACAACCCTTCACTCCTTAGCTACGTTCTCTCGAAATGAAATTGACCCTTTGTTGGGGTTGAATATTCATTTATTGTTATTTCCACCAAAAAATGATCAAAGATTGCAACTGGTCATATTGATGCTTTTGGTAGCAATGGTTCTTGCAACCAATTTTTTGACACCAAAAAATTATCTAACCATTCTGCTATGTTGGTGAACCCTTTCCACCTATTGCTCCACATGTATGTGCCATTGCTTGCTTTGATATCTATTAGATTATTATTTTCCATGCATTTTACAAAGTCTCTTTGTGATTGTGAGATTCTTTGAATACCCCTAGATTTTTCATGAATGCCCAAAATGGCATTGAAATCCCCACTAACTATCACCTTTCCACTCATCACTTTGTAATTTAAGCTTATTGTATCCCAATCTATTTTTTATCTTTAGTTTTGATTGGACCATAGACATTAAAAATAGTATATTCATTCAAAGAAGACAACATTTGTACCTTTACTTTCATCCAATTGGGATTTGATCCCAAACGAGTAATCTTTTTCTTTGAGAGGCACCACATCAGGCCGAGTCCTCCCAACACACCAATTGCATCCACAAAAAATCCATCCCAACCTTGTAATAATTGAAAAATAAAGTTGTTTCCTCCCTTGTTAGTTTAGTCTCCTACAACAAAATAACATCTATTTCATGACATTCTAACTGGCGTTTGACCAACCTCCTTTTGTTAGGGGCATTAATGCACTTAACATTCCAAGTGAGAATCTTCATCTCTCACCAAGGGAGGAATTTCCTCCCTTGGATCTCAACATGTATGATTTTATTGATGTTTGTTCCCCATTCACTTTTGCTTATTTGTTTTCCTTCCTGCCTTCGAGCCCGAGGCTATTATTATCTTGGTTGCACTTTGTGATATTCTTCTTGGTTCAATAATATCAATGGCTTCCTCATCACCTCTTCTGGAAGTTGATTCATCTTCCACCTCTACGCATATGGAACCCACTTTTTGTGTCCCTTCCACCATTGAAGGTGTTTCAAACTTGCCTTCTTGTGATATATCTTCCAAATACAACATTTTTGGACTATCCTTTTCTATTTCAATCCCCAATTCCCTTGTCTGGGACCTTTATTTTTGAAATCCATGGAAAGGCCATAAAACCTTTGAGACTTGTTGGCGTTGAAAATACTTCTTTATTTTTCCCTTCCTAATCCTTATTCTCCCATGGTTTGTCTACCCGCACATGTTTCTTTCTAGGAGGGAGTCTCTTGCAACCTGCTTCAAAATGATTGCACCTCCTACATTTTAAATGAAAGAATTTTTGCTTCTCTATTTTAATTGGTTGAATCCAATCTTGACCCCTTACTGATAAATGAATTATGTAAGGGACCTCATTTATGGTCACAATTTTGATCTTGACATAAATCAAGGACTCACTATCTCTGAGATCTACTTCCATTGTGTGACCAAGGGTGTCACCTATTCTGGTTAGGCAACTACCCGACCAATATTAATATAGATTATATAACCTTAGCTATATTGGTCCTTGCTTTGGGTTAAACTTTAAGGGATCAAAATTTCACTCCCATTTCTACAAATATAAGTAACTGCTTCCATTTTTCCATTCATCAAATAGTAGCATTTTCCCTAATTGCACTTGAAGCAAAAACTACTATAAAAAAACATTTTGGCATAAAATTGATCATAGGATATGTCTTCCAATTGTTGCAAACCCATTCTCCTATCTCCTTCCTTGTAAACCTCTTACCCAAGAAATGGCCAATAACTACCCTTTCTTCAAAATCCTTTGCATCATTATCAACAATATCAAAAAAATCCACCTCCAGGCCCACGTCCCTCTATTGGTTTTTACTCTTACCATTCTATTTAAGAATGGCAATATCCTCTTTGTTTTGTGTTAATTCACCATTAGCCTTGATCTTCTAATTGTCCTTACCTTTCGCTTGAGCACCTTCTTCCATTTTCGCTATTTTCATGTTATAGTTCCCCTTTCACACTTTAATTAAATAATATTCATTACTTAATTAATTTTTTTGTAACTTTCTTCACATTCACTTAATTACTTGTAATTCTTAATTATTTAATTAAAAAATACCATTCTTCTTATGCCTCATAATTGAATAATTTCATATTCTAATTTTCTTCCATAATTAAATGAATTATTTAATTCATTTAGTTGCACACTCCCTCCAAATGGAATATTCAAAAATTCAAATTTCAATTTAAAAATACCTCCCTCCAAAAATATCTCAAAATATAAATTCCTATTTAAAATTTAGGGAAGAGCTTCAATTAACTAAACTTTTCCTCTTTGTGCATGGCCTCTCCATCATTCATTCACTCTCCACCATTGACTTGAACTTTCTATCTCAATTTCCTATCAAATATCTTGAGATCTATAAAACAAGTCTCTAGCCTTCAATAATCCTAGCTGCTCAAAAGTTTTGATCTAATTGGTAATTCTCTCTAATTTGATAATCAAGCAATCAATCCTCCATAACCATCAATCTTCCAAGATTTTACACAATTGAGTCATTCTTAGCATAAGCAATCTGACAAATCAAGGCATAATTCTCTCAATTTCAATAATCGAGTAAGGACTTGCATCTTTGGGTGAGGTAAAAGTAGGGTTTAATTTGGTTTATTCTCTTGTTTCTTATTTGTTTCATTTAATTTTAGCTTGCAACTTCATTGGTAATGGGTGTAACTTGATCAATTGGGTCTTGGTTTTGTGATTTGATCTAACCCTCATTTTTTTTTTTCCCTTTTGACTTATCTTTCCATTATCCTTGTTCGAAAAAGTTATTGAAATGGATGAAATCTACAAGAATGATTGGATGAAGGATTTATTAGAACTAGAAAAATACTTTTTCATGTCTAGCATTCATAGTTATTAGAAAAACTAAATAGGGTAAAGGTAAGAAAATATTTTGCATTAATTCCAAACCTTTGAATGATACAATTTATCCTTTCAATTATCCCACTCATTTAAAATTTGACTTGATTAGAAGGTCATCACTTTGCAAAGTTTATTCCAATTTTGACTATAATATGATTTTTGGTAAATTAAGATAAAAGAAGTAGATAAGTATAGGAAAAATTTGTTGGAGTACAATACCACTAAGAAGGGGGGGGGGTGAATCAGTGGTATGAAAAATTTAAACTTAATTCAAATAATCTCTTTCAATTATTCTGAACATATGGAATGTAGATTTCAGATTTAATCATTCATCAAATAAAACAACATGCTTGTAAAGCCTTCAAACTTTGAATGAAAAAGAGCATAATCAGATCACACAAACTGAGAAAAACATGACACAATTTTTTATGAGTGGAAAACCCTCATAGGGATGAAAAAACACTCAGGAAAATGCCTCACTGGCTTAATAAAAATTCCCTATTTACAGAGCCTCACTAGCTACTTTTTATTCCTCACTGGCCAAAGATCAAACTTGTTTCACTGACTTGATCTTACAACGCATTTTTCAATCATGAAGGAATACATTATAGGGTTTCTTTGTCTCATTAAAAATCATTACAACTTTCTGAACTAATATATCTGATGTCCTAAAGGTTCATTTTATTGGAACCTATAAAATATAAAATATATCAATCTATTTTCAACTATCTTTGCATACAACTTTTACGAGAAAAATTTATGCATTTTTTCTAGGAATGATAACTCTCACAGAGTATATGATATTACAATAAAATCATCAAAAAATATAACAGTGACAAGACATTGTTTTTATAATCATTCAGAAGATCCCATATGCTACCAACTATCATCAAGTAAAACTGAAAACTTCATAACTATTTATTCCACCATGGTCTCTTTATTTTTACCAAACTTAAATTGATGTTTATACATGGTTGACACTTTGAATTTAAATTGTGTGTATATGCTAAGCAAAAGAAACATACAAATGTAACATATAACCCATGCCCAAGTCAACACCAAGATGCAAGAAACAACTTTTACATAGACTTTAGAAATTGCTATAAGATTTTAGACCCCGTGCCCTAGAAATAGATAACATATAGACCAAATCAATACAATCATATGTCAATGCAAGTATAAACCATTGGGAAAATTTATTGGAATGTAAACAACAATAAACCCATGGTGAAAACCTCCCTCTAGACAACACCAAACAAATCATGAAATATACATGATGTGTCCTAGAAATAGGATTTTGAAGACACGAAACAATAATCCCATGTGATAAAGAATATACAAACCCTTGTGAAAAATAGACCAAGGTTGAAGCAACAAATAATAATAATAAAAATGTTATGAAACCCATTATAAATGGCCCAAACCCTTGAGTTGACTATGTGAACAAACAATGAAACTCGACTACAAAATGGAGAAACAATATATCTAATACAATGAATAATAGGCCCTTAACAAATTTTTAGAAAAAAAATACCAATGTATTCAACAAAACCAGACTAGGGCTTCTAAGAATGGAGTTACCACTTTGAATACTTTTATCCTTGTCAGAATAAGGTGAATGCACCTTGTATGCATTGGAAGATGACTGCCTGAAAGTTCTTGAAACCATTTTCTGCATAACTAGCCATTATACCACTGTTTTCTTCAAGCTTCACCAAGCCCTAAGTCGGCTATGAAAAACCAAGGCCAAGTTGTATTCATAAAATGACAAATTTTAGGGAACAATAATGTTGACAATCTCTTCACTTGAATACCAAACAATTATCTCAGTGTTTGAACTCAATGTCACCGAAAACCTCATAATACCCAAACATTTGTGTCAGTCCAAAGTTTATTTTCATGAATTTAATCAAACACAATAATGACCAAAGCTCATAGTCAATGCTTTGTGTCATTCAAGAAACTCAAGTGTATCATATGTGAAGTGTAGACCAAATCCAATGCTAAAGACTAGTTCATGGTCTAAACCTCAAATGTATCAAGTGTAGAACCAAAAACCATATGCATATAAAGTATTGTTGTCTCAATGGTTTATCAATGCTAATTCATAGTCATCCAAAATATCAAACCAATGATGTCTCATGCTTTTCACAAGTGTATCAAGGTGACAACCTGCCTTGACATCAATTCCAAAACCACAATGTCAAAGGGGTCAACAAGCTCCCCCTTTGGAATTAATGTCAAACCTGCCAAGTACTTGAAAGAATAATCATGATAAGCACCAAAACTGCCCAACCTAAATGTAAATATCATGAAATAAAAAAAATCATCATAACAATTAATCTGAAATAGCAAAATGATCCTGTCAAGTAAACCAAGTATTGAATTTAATGCACTTCTGATAGCCAAATGAACCAAAACCAAGTGAATATGTGCACCAAATGACCCTCTATGCTGAATGAAATTTTTGATGGTTGAAATGGCACAGCAACAGTTAAACAGAATACTGCTATTCCGTTTCTCCTGAAAGAGAAAGATAACACATGGATATCTTAGCTCCCAAGGTCTTTATAGTTGGTTCTCAACTGTGGTGATGTCCCTCAGTGGTCAATGTAGCAGTAATGTTCAAGGGGCTTGCTGGTGTTGAGCTTCTGGATTGTTCTGAGATCAAACATAAATTTAAACCTACTCTAACCGGGGGTTTTTAAAGAAACATAAAAAGATAGACCAGAGTTTTAAAACAAAAAAGAATGATAATTCACCTATCATAACCAGACTTGTTATCTTTCAAGGATTTCCTAAACTAAAACTGCAGAACAAAATTAACTTGTGATTGACACACAGTTTCATTCGTTTACAGTGTTGATTTCAATAATAGATTACAGGTTATCATTTAAAAAAAACATTAAAGTAAGACCCCAATCCTTGAAAGATTCTCAAATAAAATGATTAACTCAAGACAAACACCATTCTGAAACACAATCTGAAGTGGATTTTAATTTGGTTGCTTCTACTGTTAGTGAAACAGATAAGCAACACTTACAAATCTGGCACAATCACCAGTGTACAGGAAATCTATGACTGAATTGTTTCCATTTATATTGAGAAAACTGAAAAAATACATGATTGGTTCCTACTAAATATAATTGCCAACTAAGAAGACAAAAGAAGCTCCTATTACAAAGAATCAGGATGCAGTTCTGTCTCCTACTTCATAAAATTCCTACTCTATTGCTGCTCTTAACTTCTAACCTTTTTTAGTTCTAACCTTCACTGTCTAACCCTTACAAAGAGGCCCGAATGCCATATATATAAAATGTACAAAAATGAACGCGCTGGCTACTGTTTTAGGGTTTTTACAAAATATCTCCTGATTGTAGGAGGGTCGGCCCTCAGATCTTTTTGAGGAGAGTCAATACTGCATTTAATGAGAAGCCCTGTTGTCCATGCTAGTGAAGGATTTCTGCCCCCAGGAGAAGCCTTTTAGACCTTTTGGTAGCTGCAACATTAATTCTTCTGTCTGCATGTCCATCTTTGAACTCCATCGGGGCCGCCTTAAATGTTCCAGAATATCACCATTAATACTGATCTATCCCCGTCAATGGTCACTACAGTTGTCCTTGTGAGTCATGGTTGCTTCTTTCCTTCAACCTCCTTCATGTCCTGGACCTTTCTGCACATTGACCGCCTTCTGGAAGCATCACCGAGCCTCCCTTTAGGTCTGAACATCATCACCTGAGCCGATCCATCAGCTAATGATCTCAGAATGAATAGATGTCGTTCGCATTCTTTAGACTTCCTTCACAGGAATAGTCAATTAGTCAAACTGGGCCAATGAGTCACTCTTTTAGTTTCCTCTGATTGGTCGGGCATACGCCACGTGAGCTTCTCAAGTGGTCAAAGGTGGTCCGAATGACATCGCATGTCGGTGAGACACCTTTGGTGTCTCCCCGATGCGATTTCATCCTTCAGTAGTTATCGGCATGGCATGGGTCAATCAGTGAGATGTTTCGGCGAGCTATAGAAGTCATATCAAGCTCGCAAAACCTATCGGCAAGACTGCATTCTTTCAGAAAGACCACATGGTGAAGTCCTTCTCTTGGCGAGTACATCCAGGTCGGGGAGACCTCATTATGTTGGAGGAATATTACCTCGAGTTCACGCCCTGTCATAGAGACTCCTACGTTTCGCTGAGACCTTTCATCAAAGCCCCCTCTGTCCCAACGAGACCATCACACTCGGGGAGACATCTCCCCGAGTCCATCCTTACTTCCCCAAACCCGAGTCCCCCTTTCCTTTCAGTGTGACCTTTTTCCCTTCGGCGAGACCTACCGAGATGAACTTTCTTTTGGTAAGAGCTCGTTTGATCGGCGAGACATCATACCGAATCCCCACTTCACTCTCGACGAGACATCATACTTATCGGCCATACCTCCTGCCGAAGGAAAAATTATCGCCAAACTGAAACTTTGTTTGGGGCCTTCTTCTTTCGGGCATACCTATGGCGATATCTCTTCTGTGTCGCCGAGACTCTAGCACGTTAGCCAGACTTTATGCCGATCTTTTCATTTCAGGGAGACCTCTCTGTAGTCACGCCGATATTTATTATTTTGTTTCACATGTGTCACCATAACATCCTCTTCTCAGGGAGACGTCCTGTAGATACCCCATGTCCTCGGCGAAAAAAAATCTCCACATGTTCACTTTTGGTCGCCGTGACGATCTCGTTCTCTCCCCGATGAAGTAATATGTCGGTGTGACAACAGGGGTCGACAAGATTGCAAGACCTCATACCGATATAACCTTTTGTGCTTCATCGGCGAGACCAAATGTATTCGCCAAGACATCTCCCCGCCGTAAAAGTTTCTCACCTAAATGCATATCTTTATCGGTGGTCGGCAAGACTTAAGACACTCGGCGAGACCACACACCGAAGAAACCACTCTTATTGAAGTTCTTACCCCCTCCGTGCCAGTCGGTGAGACATAAAGATCTCGTCGAGACCTTCCTCCGAAGGAGACCTTCACGTCGATGGGAAACCCCAAGTTGCCGGGATGATGATCGATGCCTCGCCGATAGGAACCTGCATGTGAATTCCACTCGTCGTGACATTCCTGGGGTCTTGTCGATAGGAAACACAGAAGCATATTTAACCAAATTCATTATGGGTCGGGGAGACCCAGATAATCTCATGCCGATAGGATCCCTAATGTGAAGCATTCAGACTTGATGGAATTTACAATGCAATATGGTCAGATATGGGAAAATATGCTCATGGTGGGGCTTATCTGACAAGTTAGTGAGTATGAACAGCATGTAAAATCATCAAAATCCCGTAGTTCTAACACCCCTTTGGATTTCAAACAGACAGAGCCAAGCCACCAGTTGGTGAGACATGAGGAAAATCTTGCCGACCCTTGCCTTAGAAGATTTTATGACCACTTGAATTGAGGAATGCTCTTCAGCTGGCTTCCCTGGGAGATATCCATAGATGAGTGATTCAATCCTGCAAAACAAATACCTCTTTTAGACCTTAGGAGAACATAAAATATGCCATAATAGGATACAATATTGCTTATGATTATTTCATTGAGTTCTTAGCAAGAAGAAAATCAACTCAAGCTGAGATAGGACTAAAATCAGATTAGACAGAACAAAAGATAAAACATGGAGAAACAGAAGAACCCCCAAAAGCAAAGCAAATAACAGAGGAAAAGAAACCAAAAGAGAAGGGGGGGAAACATTTTATTCCAAATAAAAAATGGGGTGGTTATGCAGGGCATAACAAATGGCGACTCAGCTGGGAAAATGGTTTAACCATTTTCAAGAAGCTGAAGGATTCAGCTACCCAAAACTCTTGGTTTATGAACATCACAACTCCAGTTGGGTCAGTTTTAGCAAGCAAGGTTGAGCTAGAATCTCAAATGTAAGTCTACGTTGGCCACCTCAGAATCTATGTGTGTGCTTGATTGTGCATCACTCCTTGATAAAGTTTTCCTCATCTTTTGAACAACAACGTGCAATATTTGAACTACATGAGTTGATTTCCCCTTGTGCAATGATATCCCAGGCATTGCTCTGCTGCCAGTCAGGCGTCCATAGCCCTGACGAAGATACCTCTAGTTTTCTCACAACATTGCTCTATTGCCAGCTAGACGTCCATAGCCCTGGTAGAGATACTGGAATCACCCATTCATATTGAATCTTCTTTCTCTTTCAGATAATTCTTTTCTCTTTTTTTTTTTCCTCATAGAGTTTCATATATTTAATTTAATTCCTTTTCAATATGTCAGATGTTTAATATCTGATCTGGGTTGAAAACTCCCATGGACCTCATAACAACACTTGGAAATCAAAATTTTCACTCAAATCTTACAACACTGTCATCCTAGGACAAATATACCATTACAAGAGGAGATGATCTTGGCGATTTGTGGCAGATTCAAAGGAGCTAATGAAGGTTACTTACTTGGAACCTTATTTTCAATACCTTCCACAACTCTTATTTGAAATGGGCATAAAACAAAGAGTTTAGGACAAAATCACCCAACCAACAGATCTGAAAATATCTAAACCACTCCTCTCCTAATGACCAAAATATACCTTAGATAACAACCACCATTCTAAGATGGGAAAGAACAGATAAACCCCAAAGAACAAAACAAGACAGAAAAAAAAAGAACAAATGAAACAAAAGACAGAAAGAAAGGACAAATAGGCAGACAACAAATTATTTACAAACAACAGAGCAAATTAATTACATAAAGAGTAGCAGATTATTGACATAAAGAACAAAGTTACTTACACACAAAAATTATTCACAAAGCATAAATTATTTACACAGATGCATCACCCAGCAAAAGTACCAACTTCATGACTCAAAATAGTGTTTAAGAAATTGTCCATTGACAGGCAATGGAACATGTTCCCCAGTTAAACTACTTGAAATCGGAAAGCATTTTCTCCTAAAATCTCAGCAATCTAATAAGGACCTAGCCAAAGCTTGTCAAAATTTTGGTGACTGCCATTCTTTTCACTAGCTTTATCCCATAATAATACAAGGTCTGATATCCTAAAAGCTTTGATTTTGGCTCTTTTGTCAAACCAACATTTGACAACAGCTTGGTGCCTAAAGAATTGTTGCAAGGCGACATCTCTTTATTCTTCCAATTTCAACAAAGCAGCTAATCTGACTTCTATCCTATTGTCATTAGAGTAGAATTTTTGCATGAACTCAAGGATAGGTATCTGCAGATGGATAGGGAAGACATGCTCTTGGCCATATACCAGCTTGAATGGTGAAGTCTTTAGAGCAGCCTTAATCCTAGTCCTATCTGCCCATAATGCAAATCTCAGCTGGGTATGCCAGTCCCTAGGGTTGTGTTCTAACAGTTTTTTTATTACCCCTAGAAGGTTCTTATTGGTTGACTCTGCTACTCCATTGCCTTGTGGTTAATAATTTGAAGAATACTTCAAGACAATTTTGTGATCATATGCCTAGGAAATAAACTTAGCAGAAGAAAAAGAAGAGCTATTGTCACATACCAACGCGAAGGGCACCCCAAACCTTGTAGTGATGCACTCGGTGAGGAACTTGATCACTACCTCTATTGTGTTGTTCTTGCAGGGCATAGCCTCTGTCCATCTTGTGCAATAATTAGTAGCAGTCAAAATAAACTTGTGCCCTGCATAAGAGTTTGGGTTAATTACCCCAATAAAATCCAGTGCCCACTGGGAAAATGGCCTTACCTCATAGATGGGTTGCAATGGCATTATTTTGATGCAGAAATCTAACATATGTGGCATGTTCTCACATGCTAATGGGAATCTTTGAACACACAAGGCCAGTAATAACCAGATTTAAGGATCTGGTGTGCCAATGAATCTGCAGACCCATGACCTGTGCCGTGTTTCCCATGAAACTCAAAGATCATATGCTTAGCCTCTTGCTGATCAAAGCATCGTAGGTACACTCCTTCTAAATTCTTCCTATAGAGTAACCCTCCTTTGAACATATAATGAGATCTCTTCATTCTCAGGGCTCTCCTTTGAGTTGAATTCATCCCCTCTAGACATTGATTGTTGAGCATAAAATAGATGATATCATCATACCAGGGGTCGCTGGAGAAGGACTGGGTTGTGTATTGTTGACAGATGATGTTGTTGCCAGCGTTCACCATGGACTGAGACAAGCCTGTACCCTTAACTAGTTTCATAGGGTGTATCTCCAGATTGAATTCTTGCAAGATGGCCATCCATTTCCCTCTTCTTTCTCCTAGCTCGCTCTGCATAAGCAAAGACTTCACAACAACGTCAGGAACTACAACGATGATTTGGCTTCGGAGAATGTAATGTCGGAACTTCTTGACAGCCCGAACCAGTGCAAAAGCTTGCTTCTCGAGGGACGTGTATTTGATCTTAGCATTCTTAAATAGAGAGCTCATGAAAGCAATCGGTCTCTCCTTTGCCTCCTCTCTTCGTTGAGTTAAGATAGTTGCACAGGAATGCTCAGAAGCAAATGAATAAATATAGAATGGTTTTAAATAGTCAGGGCTGGTGAGAACTGGAGCTTCCAAAATGGATCGCTTGATTTGTGAAAACACGTCCTTTGCCTCCTCAGTCCACTCTATTTTGGCATCTTTCTTCATCATTTCATTCAGTGGTTTCACAATTTTAGCAAAGCCTGTAATGAATTTTCTCACGAAATTGATCTTCCCAAAGAAAGACCTCATTTCTTTCTTGCTTCCTGGCCTGGTGATCTTCAGAATGGACTCGACTCGGTCTGGATCGATTGATATTCCTCTTTTAGAGATCATGTGTCCCAAAAGCTTGCCCTCTGAAACTCTGAACACACACTTTCTAGGATTCAAGGAGACGCCATACTAGATGCATCGTTCTAGAACCTTGGCCAAGTCCGTAGCATGGTTCAGTCGATCTTTGGAGAATACTATCAGGTCGTCCATATAGACGATGATGCACTTTCCAATCAGATCCTTGAATGCTATGTCCATTGCACGCTGAAAGGTTGCCCCAACATTTATTAGACCAAATGGAATCCTCCTGTATGCAAACGTTCCCCACTTTGTAGTGAAGGCTGTCTTCATTCTGTCTTCAGAGTTAACCATTACCTGATTGTATCTAGAGTAGCCGTCCAGGAATGTTATCATCTGAGATCCGTTGACAGTCTGTAAGACCTCGTCCAGTGAAGGGAGTGGGTAGTTATCCTTTTCTAAAGCTCTATTCAGATTTCTGAAGTCCACACATAGCCTGATCTCTTCGTTTTTCTTATAGACTGGAACTAAGTTAGCTACTCAGGTTGAATGGCGCACATGGAAGATTATCCTTGCAGAAAGCAATTTCTGAACTTCCTTAAGGATTAGTGGCTCAATTAAGGCGTTGACAGGGCGTTGTTTTTGTCGAAATGGCTTGACTTCATGCTTCAGGGGGATAGTATGAGTCATTACAGAAGCATTGAATGTCTTTAGATCTTCATATCCCTAGGCTATCGCAGCAATATCTTTCTTAAGTGCCTTCAATATGTCTTTCCTGATTGCTTCAGGGAAGGCTTTGCCTATGTAGACATTCCTTTTAGGACTAGAATCAGCTAAGTTAACCATTTCGTATTCACCTCCTTTATCTTCAGCTGATATCTTCTCTTGAGCCCTTGGGTTTGAATAAAAAATCATTTCTAAAGCAACCATTCCCTTGGGAATGTTATTATTCTTTAAATTGAGGACCTCTTCTATATCACATTCTTCAGGGTTCCAATCCCCTTGATCTCTATTGGAATCATCAATAATTTTCCCCTCCAAAACATCTGAGCTTGCTAAGAAAGCCAGAATATGTCAGTCATCATCAAAGACTTGAAAGTTCATGATATTATCAGGAACTGCAGGGGTGGAGATTAATTCCACCAAGAATTTCTTGAGCTTGGAGCCTTGCATAGGTTCCAGGGTGCTTGCAGTAACAGCGAATGAATCAGCTACTTGATTTTCTTCTCTAGGGATTAAGCTAATCCCAAAGGCATCAAAGTCCTCAATCAGGTTCCATACCCGATTTCTATAAGCTGCCAGCCTTTTATTGTGACATGTATATTGGATACGCACTTGCCTGATAACTATTTCTAAATCTCCTCTCACCATCAAGGCAATGACTTTCTTCCTATGTGCAAACATCAGCCCCCTTGCCATAGCTTCATATACTACTACGTTGTTAGTGCATCCAAATTGCAGCCTGTAAAAAGAAAAGAAAGTTTTCCCTTTCAGGCTGGTTAGTACAATTCCAACACCACAGCCTGTTTTGGATTTGGATCCATCAAACGTGAGGGTCCACAGTTGATCATGGATTGGAGTTGATTCTTTTGAAGTTGTTATGGGTGCTTGAGCTAGATGAGTCACAATTGGGGCTGCTTGATCTTTTGCATCAGGTATAGGGAAAGGACGCTCTGTAAGTTCTTTAGATACACTCTCCAATTCCTGCTTAGTTATAACATCTAACCTGTGGCTATCCTTTTGATAGCCACTTGTGTCTTTGATGGGTCCATCAGGTTTCAACATACTTGTGAGTGCAGGGGTATCAGGAAAATCTCGGAGTTGTTCCACATAAACATGTTAGTTTGGAAATGTAACTGAGTCAAGTTCGATTTGAGAAGGAATATCCTTTGAAAGTACCCTATCTCTGGTTAACATTATTGCTTCCTTGACCTCAAATGAGAAGCGATCTGCAATGGTCTCAGGGTGACTTGAGCTAGCTTCCTTAGCTTGGGAAATATGATTTAAAATGTCAATGCAGGGTTGACAAGTCACTTCAGAATGATTTTGGTAGTGTGCCCTGCACCAATTAGGGAGTAGAAGACTTTGCAAGTCGATATCTTCTCCCAAGACCAGCTGATCCTGTTGTAGCTTGTTGGCCAATGTCTATTGGTTTTCATTAATCACAAAATCAGGGAACTTTTGTATTGGCAGTTCTTTAGGATCAAGAATAGAAAAGGTTAAAATTTCATCTCTTTTGTAAACCCCTATCCCTGTTTCGAAGTAGGCTACCTCATTGGGGAAATCATACTCCGTGATGATATGCTTGAGGCGGGGCTCACTTTCAATCCTAATCTGGGTAGGAATTCCTCTCCATGGTAGCCACATATGTGAAAATTCAAGGGAAAGATATCCCCCTAGACTCTTCATCAAATCTCTGCTCAGCAGCATACCATAGGTCTTAGGAATATCTGCTACTTGAATATCTATGTTGGTTAGGATCCTAGGGTTTGATCCTACTTACACATGTATGTTTCTTAATTCCCCCACCACATTAACCTCCGTTTTGTCAAGTTGAATGACCTTCTTGTTTGTCTGAATTGGGTTCAATCCCAGCTTCTTACATATGGAAAATGGCATAGCATTGCCTGAAGCTCCTGAATCCAACAAACAATTATGTAGGTTCTTCCCACAAATTTTTAAACTCAAAAGAAATGGTGGAGTACCTACCTTGTTTCTGTACAAGGCTGCATTCACGTCCCCAACAGAGGCAACCTTGTTTTTCCCTTTTGATTTGTCAACTTGTTCTAAAGCTTTCAGCACTATCTCCCTTTGAGCAAGGAACCACTTTAAGATGTCAAAATATGACAAAAGTTTTTTGTTTCTGTATCTCAGAAATAATATCAAATTCTGTATTATAACTTGCATTACTTTTGAAAACACCAGAGGGATTACCCTTGTTATGGAAGTCAGGCGGGCCTTTTGGTGGAGGAGGGTTATTATCAACACTTTGATTTGGAGGCACCATGTGATTAGGTGGCGCTGATGTAGTGAATGGTCCCTTACTTTTATTTCTCAGGAAGTGTCCTCCTTTTGACTGAAAGGCTTGGGAATCATTTGAATCTTCCTCTGGTTCATTCTCCTCTTGCCTTGGGAATGAAGGTTCCTCCTCAAATAGGTCATAAGTCATTGCTGTATCTAGTGAGCCGCCTTCTTTGTGAGGATTCCCTTAGAAGGTTTGAGAATCTGCCTGTGCCATCTTGACAACTTTCTCCATTTTAGGGAAATTCACCTCAGAATGGGTTGTAGTATCATACAACCTGCAGCAATTGGTCACGAAGTTGAGGTCAGCCACGTTTGCAGTATGTGATCTCTCCTCATTAGCTTGATAGTTGTGCGAAACTCCCCCATTATTGGGCCCTGTATTCCATTGTCTGTTGTTATTTGGCCTTTGGTTATACCCTCTGTTTTGGTTTTGGTACCCTTGGTTAGAGGAGTTTTGGCCTTGATAACCCCTTTGGTTGTAATTGTTATGATTCTGATAGCTACCCTGGTTGTTTTGGGAGGGGTTCAATCGAAGCTGAGCCATGTCATTGGTGACTTGGGACAACGTTTTCTTCAAGGTTTCTACCTCATTTATAAGTTGAGTTGTCTTCTCACTTTCCACACTCTTAGCAGCAGGTGGCTGACCACCATGATTTGGTGTTCCAATTTGGTTTTGATGACCATGAGAACTTTGAGGAAGCTGTGATTGTTGAAAGAGATCAGGAGTTCCAGTAGCAAAGAATGGAACAGGTGGTTGAGTTTACAATTCAGACATAGGACCATAATGAGAAGGATACATCCCTGGGATAGTGTTGAATAGAGGAGTTGGGCTATGCATCTGATATCCTATTGAAGGGAAACCTCTTCCCAGACTTCCTTGTTGAGAGTTGATTTGTTGTTGCAGCTTGATAGCTAGATGATAGACTTTGGATAGATAATCAATATCAGCTGGTTGATAGGTCCTTTGCAAGAACAATCCAAGCAAGGGATCTATAACTCTAAAGTAAGCTTGAATGGCACTGTTCTCAGCGATTAAATAAGGCTCTTGCAATCTCCTATACATTCGTTGGAACCTGGTATTGAACAAGGGCAAGGATCACCTGGTTCCTTTCTAATAGTGGCAAATTGGTGGTATAAAAGAGTTGGATCCACATAAACCCTGAACTGATTAATGAAAGCATTTTCCAAGTGTGTCCAAGTCAGAATGGAACCTTGAGGAAGATTAAGGTACCAATTGTATGCCATATCCCCTAAGGAGTAAGGGAGTAACCTACAGACTACATCATGGTGAGCTATCTAAGCTCTAGTACAAGCATCCTTGAAAGTTTGTATGTGCTCTTCAACACTCCTTGACTCGCCATGAATATACTTGGGGCATAATTTCTCTGGGTTCTTAGGCATGTCATGAAAACCTCTGGGAATAGTCCCCAATGGAGAGGGATTATTCTGAAAGAATGCCATTGGTGGCATTGGTGGTGGTTGAGCCAGTTGTTGTATGGGTTGAACCAGTTGTGATGACAATTGAGGTGGATGTGGTGGTGGATTGATAGGTATTCACTGGGGTGTTGGTGAGAAGCCTGGTGGAGTGAGCGGAGCTAATAAGGGTGGTATGATAGTTGAGCCAGTCTTATGACTCTTGTGTCTTATTGGGGTTTGATTTCTATGAAAGGTGATGGATTTTCAGTTGATTGAAGAACTTTGCGGGGCCTTTCTAGGGAGGAAAACCCAGTTTTATCCAGTTTTCCCTTCTAGGCCCTCCTTCTAGCGCCAATTTTTGTTGATGGTCAAAATGGCACAACAACAGTTAAACATAATACTGCTATTTTGTTTCTCCTGAAAGAGAAAGATAACACATGGATATCTTAGCTCCCAAGGTCTTTATAGTTGGTTCTCAATTGTGCTGATGTCCCTCAGTGGTCAATGTAGCAATAATGTTCAAGGGGCCTTTTGGTGTTGAGCTTCTGGATTGTTTTGAGATCAAACATAAATTTAAACCTACTCTAACCAGGGGTTTTTAAAGAAACATAAAAAGATAGACCAGAGTTTTAAAACAGAAAAGAATGATAATTCACCTATCCTAACCAGACTTGTTATCTTTCAAGGATTTCCTAAACTAAAACTGCAGAACAAAATTAACTTGTGATTGACAAACAGTTTCATTCATTTACAGTGCTGAATTCAATAACAGATTGCAGGTTATCATTTAAACAAAACATTAAAGTAAGACCTCAATCCTTGAAAGATTCTCAAATCAAATGATTAACTCAAGACAAACACCATTCTGAAACACAATCTAAAGTAGATTTTAATCTGGCTGCTTCTACTGTTAGTGAAACAGATAAGCAACACTTACAAAGCTGGCACAATCACCAGTGTACAGGAAATCTATGACTCTGAATCATTTCCATTTATATTGAGAAAACTAAAAAGATACATTATTGGTTCCTACTGAATCTAACTGCCAACTAAGAAGACAAAAGAAGCTCCTATTACAAAGAATCAAGATGCAGTTCTGTCTCCTCCTGCTTCAGAAAAATCTTACTCTATTGCCGCTCTTAACTTCTAACTTTCACTGTCTAACCCTTACAAATAGGCCCGAATGCCATATATATAAAATGTACAAAAAGGAACGCGCTGGCTACTGTTTTAGGGTTTTTACAAAATATCTCCTGACTGCAGGAGGGTCGGGCCTCAGATATTTCTGAGGAGAGTCAATACTACATTTAATGAGAAGCCCTGCTATCCATGCTGGTGAAGGATTTCTGCCCTCAGGAGAAGCCTTTTAGACCTTTTGGTAGCTACAACATTAATTCTTTTGTCTCCGTGTCCATCTTTGAACTCCATCAAGGCTGCCTTAAATGTTCCAAAATATCACCATTAATACTGATCTATCCCTGTCAATGGTCACTACAGCTGTCCCTGTGAGTCATGGTTGCTTCTTTCCTTCAACCTCCTTCATGTCCTGGACCTTTCTGCACGTTGAATATCTTCTAGAAGCATCATCGGGCCTCCCTTTAGGTCTGAACATCATCACCCGAGCTGATCCATCAGCTCATGATCTCAGAATGAATAGATGTTGTTCGCATTCTACAGACTTCCTTCACAGGAATAGTCAATTAGTCAAACTGGGCCAATGAGTCACTCTTTTAGTTTCCTCTGATTGGTTGGGCATACGCCATGCGAGCTTCTTAGATGGTCAAAGGTGATCCGAATGACATCACATGTCGGTGAGACACCTTCGGTGTCTCCCCGATGCGATTTCATCCTTCAACAGTTATCAACATGGCATGGGTCAATCGGTGAGACGTTTCGACGAGCTATAGAAGTCATATCGAGCTCGCAAAACCTATCGGCAAGACTGCATTCTTTCGGCAAGACCACATGGTGAAGTCCTTCTTCTCTTGGCGAGTACATCTAGGTTGAAGAGACCTCTTTATGTTGGAGGGATATTACCCCGAGTTCACGCCCTGTCGTCGAGACTCCTACCTTTCGCTGAGACCTTTCATCAAAGCCCCCTCTGTCCCGGCGAGACCATCGCACTCGGGGAGACATCTCCCCGAGTCCATCCTTACTTCCCCAAACCCAAGTCCCCCTTTCCTTTCAGTGTGACCTTTTTCCCTTTGGCGAGAGCTACCGGGCTGAACTTTCTTTCGGCAAGAGCCCGTTTGATCAGCGAGACATCATACCGAATCCCCCCTTCACTCTTGGCGAGACACAATGCTTATCGGCCAGACCTCCTGCCGAAGGAAAAATTATCGCCAAACTGAAACTTTGTTTGGGGCCTTCTTCTTTCGGGCAGACCTATGGTGATATCTCTTCTGTGTCGCCGAGACTCTAGCACGTCGGCCAGACTTTATGCTGAAGGCATAACCTTTTGTTGATCTTTTCATTTCAGGGAGACCTCTCTGTAGTCACATCGATATGTATTCTTTTGTTTCACATGTGTCGCCATAACATCCTCTTCTCAGGGACACGTCCTGCAGATACCCCATGTCCTCGGCGAAAAAAATCTCCACACATTCACTTTTGGTTGCCATGACAATCTCTTTCTCTCCCCGATGAAGTAATATGTCGGTGTGACAATAGGGGTCGGCAAGACTGCAAGACCTCATACTGATAGAACCTTTTGTGCTTCGTCGGCGAGACCAAATGTATTTGCCAAGACATCTCCCCGTCATAAAATTTTCTCACCTAAATGCATATCTTTATCGGTGGTTGACAAGAATTAAGGCACTCGGCGAGACCACACACCGAAGACACCACTCTTGCTGAAGTGCTTACCTGCTCTGCACCAGTCAGTGAGACATAAAGATCTCGCTGAGAACTTCCTCCGAAGGAGACCTTCATGCCAATGGGAAACCCCAAGTCGACGGGACGATGATCGATGCCTCACTGATAGGAACCTGAATGTGAATTCCACTTGCCGTGACATTCCTGGGGTCTTGTCGATAGGCAACATAGAAGCATATTTAACCAGATTCATTATGGGTCGGGGAGACCCAGATAATCTCATGCCGATAGGATCCCTAATGTGAAGCATTCAGACTTGATGGAATTTATAATGCAATATGGTCAGATATGGGAAAATATGCTCATGGTGGGGCTTATCTGACAAGTTAGTGAGTATGAACAGCATATAAAATCATCAGATTCCCGGAGTTCTAACACCCCTTTGTATTTCAAATGGACAGAGCCAAGCCACCAGTCGGTGAGACATGAGGAAAGTCTTTTCGACCCTTGCCTTAGAAGATTTTATGACCACTTGAATTGAGAAATGCTCTTCAGCTGGCTTCCCTGGGAGATATCCATAGATGAGTGATTCAATCCTGCAAAACAAATACCTCTTTTAGACCTCAGGAGAACATAAAATATGCCATAATAGGATACAATATTGCTTATGATTATTTCATTGAGTTCTTAGCAAGAAGAAAATCAACTCAAGCTGAGACAGGACTAAAATTAGATTAGACAGAACAAAAGATAAAACATGGAGAAACAGAAGAACCCCCAAAAGCAAAGCAAATAACAGAGGCAAAGAAACCAAAAGAGAAGGGGGGGAACCCATTTTATTCCAAATCAAAAATGGGGTGGTTATGTAGGGCATAACAGAAGTATGCTTTTCTCCCCCTTTTGACAACAATGCCCAAGGTAAAAGGGGTAGTAAATCAACAAATGGCCACTACAGAAGATAGAAAAATTGTGAAAGCAATATATGATCAACATAACCTGTATTGAATAACCAATCATCAAGAAACCAACTATCCAAACCTCTTAAACTGCTATCACAGTGAAAACCAAACACTGTTAGATCATAATAAAGAAACCATAAAACATAGCAAGGTCATAATGAAGGATAATGACTTCCATAGTATATAGAAGACTAATAATATATGCCAACCATGAAGATCATTGGCATAGTAGAATATCCTTGATGCAAAAACATGAGAAGAACCATACTAGAGCATCACATATACACTATGAAGTAAAACTGTCTGAAGATAGAATTGGAATATCAACATAATGAACCACCAGGGGTGAATAATAATCTGTGAAACTCCCCCTGAAACTATGCATCCAAAGTAAACTTGTCATCAAGGACTGTCGTCAATAATACATGGGCGCCAAGGCAAAATATGACCACTAAACTAGTAAGTGATAACTTGTATCAAGAAAAAAGATTATCAAACAATCAAACAAGTTGTCTTCTTCAATATTTCTGCAACAAGAATCTTTCAAGACCAAAACTACTTTAGACAAATGCATATTATTTCCACAACATGAATACCAATGTCATAGTTTCAACAAGCAAATGATTGATACTACCCTGCCAATTTATGACTGTCAAAGATGAGACACTTGTCCACACTCCACTACCACATGCAAATATGACTTCTCACTATCATGTTATGATGCAACACTGTTTTAATATACAAGATTCTCATATATCATAATCTTCACTGTCAAAAAGCAACTCAACTGTCAAACTATTCATCACTTCACATATTACTACTGTCAAGGTACTAATGCCACCATTACTGCCCATATAAGAAAGGAAAAACATACAATATATAAAATCACTTTCAAGAATAGTATGAGTACCAACCAAATGAAGTCTAAGTCACTTTCCAAACTCAAAAACATTGTACACAAGCTAAATGCAACTTCACTGTCACTAAAGCAACAAAGATGACTTGATAGACTATCATGCAACATTATCATTGTACTTGATCAAAACACTTACATAAGAAATCATCATTCTAAACACCAATGTGAGTGAATAAAAGAATGTCAAAATCATAAAAGCTTGAATGCATCAAGAAGTGAGCCAACCATACAATATTGTCTTAACTTGAAATGATTATTAAGAACAAGAACTTTCTCGTTTATCATTGTTCATTATCTTTGTCCCTACACTATGTGTCTGCATGTTATTGTCTAGGCTTGAAACACACTGTGCTAGTCTAAATAGACACATTATCACTAGATCCAAGGTATTCAAAGAACTCACCATCCATACTATCATCAAAAACCAAGATGACACCACAACCATCAAAATACAAAATATCCATGTTTCATAATAAGATCCAAGTTCCAAAGTCACTGAAAGAAACAACTAAAAACCTTTTGATCTCCATACTTCATATAGTATATACCATTGTGCACTATTAAAAAGAAGAAGTAGATGAACTCATGATGCCACTAACCACTATGTATGCATTGTCTGACTATCTCATACTCAGAGACCAACATATTCATGATGCAAAGAAAGAACATGCACATAAACTACTGAGCATTCACAAAAGCATTGTATTTTCCCAATTAGAACCACACTATGACAGATAAACAATCTCATTGCTGCTAATGAGATATCAATCCCAATGAGAATCACTGTGGTTTGAGCTATCACTAAGATAATGTAGATTGAAAAACATTCACTAAAAGAACATTTGATCAAGTTTTCTAAAGATACCACCAATAATGCAAATCTTTGGAGCAAGTAAGAATACCTCAGTACCAAGCATGAACCAACCAAAATTTTCCATCTTGATAACTATGTATCAACAACAAACCTTCACTTTGAATCAACATCATCGATAGCACTGAATGAAATCAATAAAGCATTGGCTCAAAAAAAACACAAAAAGGTATAGTAAACCACATTGTCCATACAATAAAAAGTAAACATTCTTTGTGCATGCTTCATTTTTCATCTTATAATGAATCACTCTTTTTTTTTCCTCTTGATGAAGCCCCTTAGAAATTTAACTATGGGGAACATAACTCCTTTCTATTGCTCATTCAATGTATTGTAGCAAATGTTTTTAATCTTGGAAAACTACCTTAATTACTTCTGTTATGTGACTAATGGTTAACCTTTTTGAATTCTCTAACTTACTAATGCTTTCATGATTACATTAATCAACAAGGATGCCAAACCTCTATGAAGCAAACTATGAATGAATATCACTATATTTTTTTCAAGTCAATAGCTGCATGACAAAACAAGATATCAAAACTTGAAACAAAACAACCAGACAACCAAGCATTATGCAAGCAGGTCAATAGTGACTGTCACATATAATGCACTGAGTATCAATACATGGTACTTCACTCTGTATCCAAATCACTGAGAAGATACACTAAGCTTTATGCAAGAACAAAGAGAACAATATAGACCATTGCACAACATCACCAAAACCCATGTATCTTTTATGATCAAAGACAAATTAAATATCTTTGAAACCATTCTCAAAGTTGTATGCCAAGACTATTACACTGAATAAGCCACAAACTAACACTTTCCATGAACATCACAAGCACAACCATGAAATTTTATTGAAGGATTATTAGCATTATAATGAATTCAAAGATCAAACAAGGACTATTACCAACTTTAGAACCAAAAACACCAAAATACCGCAGAGATACAACCTCTTTGTTGTTATCTAAGGGGGTTTGTATGAAACACAAACATTTTCTCCCCCTAACTTCATGCTTCCCCTTAAGCACAAGTAGATGTCACTTGTGCAGTATGCACAAGCTTAGATTCTTCTATTTCTTTTTGTTGTTTCCTTCTCCAAACCTTCTTCTCTGGTTTCATTTTGTCACCAGATGCTTGTGACTTTGTATTTTTCTTATGTAAGCAATCGTTTATTCTCTCCTGTTTCACAAACCTAGTTCTACAGTTCTTTGCAACATGACCATGGTTATGCCATTTATAACATATTACATTCCTATTCCTAGAGAATGCATATTGACTTCTTTGAGACCTTCTTCTACAATAACTGACTTTATTCCCATAACCATTACATGAATAACAATAACTAGGAAATGAATAATTATACCTCACTAATTGACTTGGCCAAGTAGGTAGAGATCCAAGTTTGAACTGGTTGGATCTACTTCTTCTAACTTTGTTGAAGTCCTTGAACTGTCTACTATCAACAGTCTTAATTTTTGACTTCTTCTTTTCTTCAGTCTTAGGGACAACAATATGATAATTTAAATCTATCTTCATTCTTGGTGTTTTTCTGACTCCATAAATTTGTCCTTCTACGAAGCCCACACCAGTAACATTCTTGTGATGTTTCTTCTTTCTTAAAATCTCATTCAACTTGCCGGTTCTCTCATCAAATTTCTAATTCTTTTCTAACTGCCTCCTTGCATTCTCAAGATCTTTTCTTAGAAAAACTATTTCTCCTTCAAGCTTTTGGAATTCAACTATTTTAACTTCCAAATCAGACCTTGTCATATCTGCTATCCTCTTGTTTTCTTCAATCCCTAATTTTAGATTGACAATCAACTCATCTTTTAGAGTGAGTTCTTTTAACAAATAATTTTCCTCTACACTCTTTTTCAATGAGGCACTCTCACTCTCTATCTTTTTACAATCTTCCACTTTGGTTTGCAAGTTTATGCTAGTAACTTCTTCAACTCTTCTAGAGCCTGCCAATTGCAACTTTAGATCCCGATTCTCCTTTCCGAGTTTCTTAATCTCATTAAGGGAATACATAAGTTCACCTTCAAAATCAATCTCACATTAATTTTCATCAAACTCTTGTTCAAAATCACTCACTAAGTGATCTCCTTCTTTGTCTACATTCTTCACTACAAAATCATTTTTTGTACTAGGTTTAAGTTTCAACATTTTATGGTGTATTTATTTTACTTTTTTCCATAATGAGTACTCCACTACTAGGAAACCCTAATTTGGTTAGACTTATGCACGGGTATGGCTTTGATACCACTTGTTGGAGTACAATACCATTGAGAGGGGGGGATGAATACGTGTTATAAAAAATTTAAACTTAATTTAAATAATCTCTTTCAATTATTTTGAACATATGAAATGCAGATTTCAGATTTGATCATTCATCAAATAAAACAACATGCTTGTAAGGACTTCAAAATTCGAATGAAAAACCACTCAAGAAAATGTCTCATTGGCTTAATAAAAATTCTCTGTTTATAGAGCCTCACTGGCTACTTTTTATGCCTCACTGACAAAGCCTCACTGGCTACAAAATACAACCTCACTAGCTAAAGATCAAACTTGTCTCACTGACTTGATCTCACAACACATTTTTCAATCATGAAGGAATGCGTTACATAGGGTTATTTTGTCTCATTGCAAATCATTACAACTTTCTGAAATAATATATCTCATGTCCTAAAGGTTCATTTTATTGGAACCTATAAAACACAAAATATATCAATCTATTTTCAACTGTCTTTGCATACAACTTTTACAAGAATTTTTTTTGCATTCCGTTCAGGAATGATAACTCTGACAAAATATATGGTATTACAATAAAATCATAAAAAATAGAATAGTGACAAGACACTCTTTTATAATCATTCACAAGATCACATATGTTGCCAATTGTCATCAAGTAAAGCTGAAAACTTCACAATTGTTTATGCCACTGTGGTCTCTTTATTTTTACCAAACTTAAACTATTGTATATACATGGTCAAAACTTTGAATAAACCATGTGTACATTCCAAGAAAAAGAAACATACAAATGTAACATATAACCCATGCCCAAGTCGATACCAAGATGCAAGACATGAATTTTACATAGACTTTAGAAACTGCTATAAGATTTTAGACCCCGTGCCTTGACAATGGATAACATATAGACCAAAGCAATAAAATCATATGTGAATGAAGGTATAAACACTTGGGAAACTTTATTGGAATGCAAACAACAATAAACCCATGGTGAAAACCCCCCTCTAGACAACACCAAAAAAATCATGAAATATACATGATGTGTCCTAGAAAGAGGATTTTGAAGACACAGAACAATAATCCTCTGTGATAAAGAATATACAAACCCTTGTGACAAATAGACCAAGGTTGAAGCAAAAAATAATAACAATGAAACTATTATGACACCCATTATCAATGGTCCAAAACCTTGAGTTGACTATGTGAACAAACAATGAAACCCAACTACAAAATGGAGAAACAATATATCCAATGCAAAGACTAACATGCCCTTAACAAATTTTTAGGCAAAAAACACCAATTATTCAACAAAACTAGACTAGGGCTTCTAAGAATGGAGTTACCACTTTGAATACTTTTATCCTTGCCAGAATAAGTTGAATGCACCTTGTATGCATTGAAAGATGACTGCCTGGAAGTACTTGAAATCATTTTCTGCATAACTAGATGCTATACCACCATTTTCTTGAAGCTTCACCAAGCCCTAAGTCGGTTGTGAAAAACCAAAGCCTTGTATTCACAAAATGATAACTTTTAGGGCACAATAATGTCGACAATATCTCTTCACTTGAATACCAAACAATTGTGTCCTTGTTTGAACTCAATGTCACCAAAAACCTCATAATACTCGAACATTTATGTCAATACAAAGTTTATTTGCATGAATTTAATCAAACACAATAATGACTAAAGCTCATAGTCAATGCTTTGTGTCAGTCAAGAAACTCAAGTGTATCAAATGTGAAGTGTAGACCAAAACCAATGCTAAAGACCAATGCATGATCTAAACATCAAATGTATCAAGTGTAGAACCAAAAACCATATGCATATAAAGTATTGTTGTCTCAATGGTTTATCAATGCTAATTCATAGTTACCCAAAATATCAAACCAATGATGTCTCATGATTTTCACAAGTGTATCAAGGTGACAACCTATCTTGACATCAATGCCAAAACCACAATGTCAAAGGCGTCAACAAAAATCTCCATACCACAAGGACTATATGAGTGGAAAGTCATTTTGTTTGGTTTAAGCACAACACTAACTTACTTTTAGAGGAGAATGGATAATGGTCTATAACATTTAAAATGATTGTGTGCACTATACATAGATTATATTTTAACAAGTTCTATAAAGGAGCAAATAGAATTTAAATTTGTTGTTTGAAATTGTCTAAAGAAATGGATTTTTTTTGTTTGAAAAGAAGATGATTATTGGTAGCTTAGATATATAATTTCTAGCTTTGATTTAGATCAAGGAAAATTGAGACTCTAGCCACATATACTAAAGAGAATCTAGGATTTCCTAGATATTCAAACTGATAAAAGTCAAATTCAAAGGTTTCTTGCATGTCTACATTTATGTTTCACCATTTTATGATGGTTTATTAGTAGTAAGGCAACAATTATAAAATATTAGGAGAAAAGGTGGTTCCAAGTGCAACCAAAAGGCCATTGATACAACAATCTAGATTGAAAGAAAGTGTTTGTATTTACCTATTTTCCAAATGCCACAATAAGGTCTCCATTAGGGTAAGTGCACCAAGATGGTTCCCAAAAAGGGGGCTTAAGTGGCCACTTTTTTTTTCTGAAATCAGGAAATGCTGACCTTGGACGTGAAATTGAGGATAGTTACACTCAAAATTTTGAGATGGAACAAAAACAAGGATCGAAGTGCTCCGAGTCTACTTTCTAAACTACTAATTTATTTTGAAAATGGTTGAGATTAAGGGGTTCAAAAGAGGGATGTATAGAAATTGGTGTTGTTTTTGTCAGAAAAACATAACATAGCAACTCTTGTACGACCTGAGCACGGTGAACTTTTTTTTAGTATTTTTAAAATCGCTTTGGTCAAAAGTTAGCTAATAGCATCTAGTTGGTGCAAAAATTTTCTGATAATTGTTTAATGAATATTTGATTTTTTACTAATTTTCTAAGAGGGCACTTCTTGAAAAGCAAAATTTTGGCCGTGCTCCCCCTACAAATTTTTGAAAATAATTGATTTTTTTCTTTTTTTTAAATTTGTAGAATGGAGTCTAGTTTCTAAAAATGTAATTTATTTGAAATTTTGATGAACGGTTAATTTATAACAAAAAAAACACTAAACACTATTTTTTGGCAAAAAATAGACATACAAACAAAAGAAATTATGGATGAAAGGCTTAACATTGTCAAAAAGTGAAAAAAATTACATCATTGGATAGCTAAGAGAGAACCTAACATTGCCCATGTTTTCAATTTTTTCAATATTGAACTAGATGCAATCTTGATGGTGAGCACGAACCCGATTATGTGAAAAATTGTAGAATTTGAAAAAACACATCTCTAGCCTTGTTGGGAATGCCCTCCAAGCCTTTGGGTTGGTATTCCAAGGCAAATAATTTCACTTTTTTCTTTGTTTTTAACACGAAATAACGTGTGTGCGTTATAACGCGCTCACGTTATAATGCGAGCGTGTTTTTTAAAAAAAAATCATAAGTGGCCAGAAAATTGGTACCCAACTTCATGCACCCACCCATTAATTTTATAAATTGATGCTTCTAATATAACTTGGTCAATTTTTTTGACACAAGAATACCTAGACAACAAGAAATAAATATGTGGTTACTGATCAAGTACTTTCTTCTAATTAGCAAAAAAAGCATACCTACAAAAATGAGATACTAACAATAAAAGAAGAATATAAAAAAATCAAGATTTTCCTAAAACCATTAAACTTTATTGTGAGAAGAAAAATCCAAACTATGAGAGGCCTTGTCAAGAAAAAACTAGGCAAGGGCCTCACCCAAGGTAGAATTACTTGATGGTATTTTGAATTTCAAAATTATGATTTTTTAATTGAATAGATCCAAATAGAAAACCATTCTATTGCAATTGTTTAATTAAAAATTTCAAAGTTGTAGTAACAATAATCTTAAAAGAATATGATGAGCCAATATTGCCCATATAATTTATGGGAAGCCCTAGTTGCAGTAAATATAAGGAATGTTATCTCATTTGATTTATGCATAAGGAGGCTTTCATTTATTTGGTCACTTGAACATAAAATCTATCATCTTGGAATTGTAAGCAGTATCTATTTTGGAAGGGTCCCATTTGAAAACCATGTGGAAGACTGGTGAAATAGAGAATGTCACGATAAATTTCTTGGATAAACTCAAGCTAGGTTTGCTAGATTTTTTATAAGTGGAATAATAGAATAAATTGATGGTCATAATTTTATAATCTTCCAAGACTATAATATTACCCTATAGATTGGGATTAACAACTGAAAATAATAATCAAATATGGTAAGTGTTGGTGTAAATAAAGTCTTGTACCTAGTTAATTCATTACTAGGGGAATTATTTAAACATGTTAAGTTTACTTAGGTCATAGGAAGGAATATTTCTAGAAGGTGTTAGTTTTCATTAGTTGTTATCTTATCTTTTGACTTGTAACACATGTGAACCTAAGTAAGTGTGATGAGTTGTCTCATGTCATATGATTAAGACACTTGTCATAATCCTATGACATCTTGTATCTCACCTTGGCTATATAACTAAGGGGTTTCTACTACATTGTACATCACATTATCATTAAATCATATTGATAAGAATATAGTTTATTCTTGTTAGATTCCATTCTCTCTCTTTGTGCTTTCCATTTGGTCTCAAGATCTTGGCAACCATAGAAAATTCTAACATGGTATTAGAGCGGGTTGGGTGCCATTGGAGAGTCTTTGTCTAAAGGCGTTCTGATACCATGTGGGAGTAAATGGTGACTCCCCAACACCCCCATGAACAATTCCTAGACCAAAACCACTTCCACAAGAGAGAGAATGGAGAGAAATCTTACTTCAACAATGCAAGATTGATTAATGGTTGAATATGCTTGAATAAGCTTGAATTGATACAAATGTGCATGAGATACCTTCCTTATAAAGGAAAGGTTGAGATACCTTGCTAAGCATCTCACCTTAGATATATAACCAAGGGGTTTCTACTACATTGTACATCACATCATATCATTGAATCATATTGATAAGAATACAGTTTATTCTTGCCACATTCCATTCTCTCTCTTTGTGCTTTCCATTTGGTCTCAAGATCTTGGCAACCATAACCAATTCTAACAATAATGTATTGCAAAAACTCTAGAATGGGACTAGATTAAAGGTACTTACAGAAGAGCCACATTCACTTTTCACTCACATGACTAACAACAAATAAATTGAAGAAATTTAATATTTGTCACCAAAGCTATGATATGGAAGGGCCCAAGAGTAGAAGCCCACTAATGTGTGTTGTTGCATTCACAACAAGGAGCTAGGATGTGGAATACATAGTGGACCCTACAACTATTACAACTTTTCTTGTTACTTTAGGAATATTTGTACTTACATTTCTTTAGTGGTTTTTCTTTTCTTAGGTGTCATTGATCAAGCATCTTTTTTATACTCTCTTGATCTCTAAGCCTGCTTCCTATGAATGTAATGGATTTGATGGTATTTGTCTTTAGGGAATTGGAATTAAAAGTCTAGAGTTTTGAAGACTCTTGGAGATGTATGTTCTCAATTTGTGTTTTTAAGTGATTTGGTTTTATGGTTTTAGTGATTTGGTTGATTAGAAATTTCTAATGGGTATTAGGGAAAAGTCTTTATTGACTTTATCAATTAAAATATCATGTTTCAAAATATATTGTAGTTCCTTCTATCTATGCTATTGTAGTTGATCAATTTGATTTTAATAATGGAAAAAGCCATTGTCCAATCTATTGAATGCAATGTGGGTTAGTAGTTATTATAATGAAGAATATAAACTAATTATATGGCCTTTCCCTCCAAACAAATGTTATGCCAATTTTTTTTTCATGTCTACTAATATACATTTATCAATTTGTTTTTAAAAAAATGACTTTTTCTATTTCAAAATCATTCAATGGGTACATGAAAAAAATAGATTAATTCAATATATTGTAAGATTTGAACATAGAAATTAGTCAAATAATTTCTTAAGGAATATCTGTAAAAGATCTAAAAAAAATCATTCAATTTAATTCCCTTTTAATGAATCCAACTTGTAATATATTTAAATTATGCTTTACATATCTACAACTCCAGTTTGAATATTTGTACAGAAAATTATTTTAAAAACCTTAGAAATTCCCTATAAACATTTGGAAACTACCTATGAATCTTTAGGAGTATAATTTTGTAGAACATTTTTGGGGGAATTCTCCAAATGATGTTTTTTTCAACTTAGACGAGTGATAGAAACACTCAAATTTATGCAAGTTAATTTTTTTTGAATATCACAAGATTTACCTCAAATGAGTTAATGTTGTTGAGATTTCCTGTTCTTCTTTTCACATAAAAGTTTAAGGAAAAAATATTTTTAAGCTCTCTACATGTGCCGCTCAAAAGGTACAATCCTTGAATTTACATTTTCTATTTGCATCCAGCTTACTTGTTTTATTTTTGTATTACATTACTATTTTAGTTATATTTATGGAGATCATTTTCTTTGTTAGCAACAAATTTACTATTGACTTTATTACATACATATGCCTTTGGAATTCATTAGTGTTAACTAGCTTCCTGTTTAAACATAGTCTAACATGCCCATAGATAAGAAAAATCAGACCTTTTGTAGTTATACCAACTTGTGAAGCTCTTGTCCTGTAGATATATTTATTTACGCATTCATAATAGAGACATCTCATAGAACTGAACTTATTCATTCTCTAGAGATTTTGGGAATTATTACTATCAAAGCATTAGAAAGGATAATTATTCTTATTTGTAGCACACTGAACTAAAATTTTAAAGTTCATTCTCACTTGTGACTACCTTTGTGATAAATTTTGTCCCCAAAATCATTGTTCTAGATTGAATGCATACATTGTTTCTTGGCAAAAATTCTAAAATATTTGTCATATAGAGTCATGTCTCATGTAAGAGATATGACTATCTATATATGATATCTATGTAAAAATCTTTGGATCCATAAATTTGACAATGGAGCAAATCTATTCAAGCTCTCCAATTTCAACAATTGATATTAGAGCTAGGTTGTAGTATTGATAGCAAAGATTATTGTTGATTTTTAAAGGAAAAATTTCAACATTGATCACAAAGATTATTATAAAGCTTAAAAATTTATTTTGATCATAGAGATCATTGCAAATAGCGAATAATTTAACGAGTGACATCTCTATTAAATTGATTGGTGTTGACAATTATGGAGAATGACATCACTAGATGAACAACATTTTTCTTTTGTCAAACCTCACCTCCATTTTCAATGGATCTATTGTTATTTCATGCCACCTTCTATGACCCATCAATAAGAATTGATCTGAGAGATCCTATATGTGCCATCTTGCATGAATATTCATTGAAAAGTCCCAATATGGGTTGTCCCAAAGTTTCAGACTTTCAATCTTTCGCTTACATGTCTATCTACATGCCTTCTCTATCGCTCTCAATCCTCCATCTCTTTCACCTCTTTCTTTCCACTTTTTTCCCAAGTGTTTTGAGTTTCGACCATTGGTCTTAACTTTTAACTCTTATCACTCCCCTTCGCTAGCCTTATTTCCTCCCCTTGATTGTCGAAGTCCTGTCAAGATTTGACTAAGTCTTGATATTTCGGATTTTGGGATCAACCTTCTTCTCTACTTCCTACCATCTTTTATTCTTAAGCCTCAAGCCTTCTCTCTGATCTCAGAAGTCTCAATTAGGTCTTTCAATATTTTCCTAAGTCTTGAATTTTTTCACTTTCAGGACTTGGGCTTCTTGCTTACCTTTTACCACCTTCATCTTAATGCATATATGCCTTCCTCCTGATTCCCAATCCTCGATATCTCATTCTCGTCTTTCAGCAGTTAGGATTTCCATTTAACTTTTTTCTTAATCTTTATGATAAGGCATAAGGTTTCATCTTGAGGCCTGAGCCCTGAGGCATGATGCTTGATGAGGCTTCTCCTCTATTATTGCAACTTTCTTCTCTTTGGCTTTTCAACAAGTGTTCCTTGGAAGGTTCAAAACGCAATGTTTGATGAAGATGATCTATTCGAGGATCTATGTCATTTAATGCTCAGCTGAGTGGTTCTTTCGAGCCTGAAGAACTAAAATTTTTGTGGAATGGCGTGTTTCCTCACCACAACACCATTAATGCTCGAACAACTTTCTCACCTTCTTGTTCTAATTTTTGGGGCTCGAGGACAATATTTAATGCATCTCCTGACAATTATTAGTGGGATTATTAGTACCCATTCTCATTTATTATTGTTGATTATCCATTTTGTTTTGTTTCATGCCCAAATTACTAATTTCATAAGGAATTTAGGAATCACGTAAAGGAAACATTCATTGTAGAGGTATGGCATGCACGTTAGGGTTATCTAGACTTATCTTCAATGCAAATTCAATGGATTGATCTCCTTAATCCTAAGTTGATCAGATTTTGTTGAATACTAACCCTAGTAGGGTTAGGGTTTAGTCTAAATTAATTCAAGTTATGCTTGCACTATAAAATAAACAAGTGTACTCATTCTAAGGGTTCTCCCTTTGGTTCCTCTAGCAATTTTTTGTGGTAGACATTGCATCTCTATATTTTGCTATTATAATTTTGGCTTCATGCCTTTATGTTATGAAATTGGCCTATCTTACCTCCTCTTGGTTGTAATATTATATGTATACTCTCTTACCTCCATATTCAAAATTCTTATGCTATTGAACATTCATGTATGATTGTGTTTCCTACTTTTGATTGTTATGTGAATATCTTCCTCTATATCATCTAACTTGAACCCTAACCTTCATATTATTTCTTGAAATTTCACAATATAAAGATCTATGTAAACCTCTTGGTCTCTTTTGTCACATCATGTGTTATTCTGAAGAAAGAAGAATCACATTTCTATCTTGGTTTATTACCTCCCATTTCCCTTTAGTGCACTCCTTCTATCCCCTTTCCCTTGTTATTTGTTAGAGTAGGGTACTAGTAGGATTTCATATGCTAGGTTGGACCAACATATTTGCACGTAGATTAGAAGAGGAAGATGGCCTTCTCTAGAGACTTGACCTCAACTTGCAAGGTCACACACCTTGAGGTCATTTCCATTGTGTCACTAGAATATTGAGCCTATGTTCAACAAGGAGCAGTTTTATGTGACAACAATTTTTTTCATGCCTAATGGGACAATAAAAAGTTTCATTTCAACTTGTTGAGAGAGTGGTGTTGCTCTCAACAATTCAACCTTGAAGATGCATCTAAAAAATTACTTGGTGAATCTGCATTCAAGGGAGAAATTTGCAATCAAGTTGGTGACTCAGATGCAACTCAGAACTCCTAGTTCCAAATCAAACCAACAAACTCATGCCTAGAATTCAAACCAAGGCATCTTCTAGAGGTAACTTTCAATATATTGAACTATCATTTCTTGCATCTAGAAGAAGAAATACTACACACTCCTTATCACCTATATGGAGAGGTAGAAATCCTACCAATCCATCTCCTGGAGCTCTATCTACACCACTATTGGGTAGATTATTTCAAAGTAGGACACCTAGTGCCCATACAAAAAGAGATTTATTCCACATGGTTGCTCTTAGAAATCAATATTTTGTATCCTTTGATGGTGGAAGCCCTTTAATTTTAGCTCAAAGAGATGGCATACTAGTCAATTCCTTAAATAGTATCCCTCATTTCACTGGTGAGACATCTACAACTCTAGCAGAACACATATTAGATGTGGCAAATATATGCTCTATGCATAATATTGTAGACACTGAAAAATGTCCTAATCAATGTCATATATTTAAATAATATTTACTAACATCATTTCCTCTTTAATTCATCCTCTTTTCGCTTAATTAATTTAATTAGCCTAGATAATTAATTAATTGCATCATTTCCATCTATTTGGCTTAATTAATTAAATTAGGTTAATTCATCTATTTTCACACTAACACGTCTTCTAATTAAATTAAATAAATCAAAATATTTAATTTAATCTCCTAAGTCATCTTATTTAATTAAATAACCTTAAGTTATTTAATTAAATATCATTTCACCCCTCCCCTATTTATTAAATCATCTAATTTAATATCTCTTAATTCTTCTAATTCGCTAATTGCATAAATTAAACCTTGTTTAATTAGCAATTAAACTAATTTTCTTCTAAGCAAAGGGAATATTCCTTATCCTCCTTTTAATTTATAAATTATCTTTTTCCTCACCCAAAAGGAATATTCTATGGAATATTTTCTCTCCTCCAATCAACTCACTTAGCTTCAAATGCAAGTTAACCTTTAACCTCTTTAGAAAGTTACCTTTGACTTGTGTGAGCAGGTCAAAAGTGTGTTTGTTTGAGGCAAGGGTGAGCCCTTGATTAACTTTCATCATGCATTCCCATCTGTTGATGAGAATCTATGATCCATGCCTCTCATCCCTTTCATCTTCAAACCATTGATTAAGCTTTTTGATCTCAACCATTCATTCCTCATTTTCTCTCCTATAAATAGGTCACTATTTGGAGACAAATGGATCCATCTTTTTAAGAGAAAACTTATGTTGTTGAAACTCACTCATCCATCGTTCAATTGCAAACTTATGCTGTTGAATTCACTCACATACACACTCATCTTTTAATTACTTGTTAGCTTGTTTTAGCTCATTTTCATTGCATAATAGCTTAGAGCATCCATTAATGGCTTCCATGCATCCATCTTATTTTGTATAATTATTAGGGTTTTCATCTGTAAGCATAATTTTAGCTTAGAAATAGCATAATTAGATCATTTGTAGCATAAAATCATGGTAACTTAGCTTGCATCTTGTTCATTTTTAGCATAATATAGGTTTTCATACACCAATCACTATGGTTTCATCAATTTTCTTCCATAGAATCGACTAAAATAGGCTCACTAATCATAGGATTGGGAAAGGGTCATCATTCCACATCAACATGATACCAATTCCATAATAAGATAAGTTTCAGATGGATTAGAGTAGATGTTTTGAAAGCTTTCATGATTTAGTATGTTAGGTTTTGATGAAATGTTTAGTTTTAATTTTATTTGATCGATCTTGTTGAGATTTGAGTATTGGTGGCTTTGTTATGCTTTGATTCTTCATGGATCAAGCATAATTCGACCAATACCGGTATTTTTGCATCACATTCTAGTGCTAGGAGGGAAAACCGATCATCTATTTGTTTTCTAGCTTGAATTCCATGTTCATGTTGTTTTGTAGGTTGCAGCGATGGTCAAATCACAAACAATGATGCTATTTCAATAGCGTCACCATATAGTGATGCTTAGGTAATTTGAAACGACGAAACATATTTAATCTACCAACACTGATTTAAATATGGTGACGTGTATTTAATTTGAAGATATTGAGAAATGTAAACAATGATGCTCAAACTCACCAGTTCGATGCTTTTAAATTCCAAACAACGACACCATCATTAGAAGTAACACCCATCAAAATAGCGATGTGATCGTGCTCACTGGTCTTGCTGCAGAGCGATGCCCATTTTCACCAGAGTGACTCCCAAATCTCAAATTGCGACGCTATCGTGTTCAGCGACGCCTAACTAGGGTTTTAAGGACATGAAGCGAAAGTGAAAGAAATTCTCTTCTCTCTCAAATTCTATGATCGTAACAAGCATTTGACGCTTTGGGGCAATTATAACCCATTTTCATGCTTTCTACTTTTTGCTTTAGGAAACACACTAGAGTTCAATTTGGTTTAAAATGAATGCTCAAAGTTGGATAAAATTGAACCCTCACATCACATCTTTCAATTGGGCTTAAAGTTGAACAAGGAAAATTTCATCTTTCAATTGGTGCTTAAAATGAATTCATCATTGCTTTGAAAGGTTAAAATTGACATTTGTTTGCTATGTTTTTGTGATTTTCAACATTTTTGGTGAATGTGTATGCAATTCTCTCATGTCATTTGGCGATCTTGAGAAATATAAACATTCTCTAACGCTTTTCAAAATCACCCACATCTTTCAATTGGGTTTAAAATTGAACAACCATGCTAGTGTGAGAAAAGTACATTGTGTGTGCTCCCTCGTGCTTTACGCAAACTGGGCAGTCGAACTACAAGTGTAATCTCCCACTTTTGTTATCTTTAGAGGGGCCCGCCTAAGACCAATTTGAAGGTGACTCAAATAATTTTTCCACTCGGGCCGGTATATAAATGGATAAGACTAAACTATCAAGTCCTCATGGTATGTAGGCCTTATCCGTATAGTGTCTTTCAGAATAGGGTACTACCGTAAAAAGTATAAGATCCCCTAGTAGGATTGATCAAAGCCTTTAGTGGCTTGTTGGATGCTCACAAGGTTCCATGTCCCCGATTACCCTTACTACAACCCATTTTTTTAGCATACCAAAATCCTAAAAATATTTGTTGGTGCAAGAACGGTCGTTCTAAAGCCGCCCCACATCTGTACTATTCAATAGTAGAAATAGGAAAATTCCTTTTAATCTCTAGATTTTAAGGATTTTGAGATTTGGTCCCGAGAAGTGTGTGTCGTGGAGGGGAGCTAGTGTCACCAAATCTCTAACTGTTCACATTGTCTAGTGTTTGGAGAAATCCTAGCGGGGACTCAAAAAATATAGCCATTTCTATCCTGGGGTTGTAAATGATTGTGAGTTAGTTTAACACTTTTCTTGGCTTCAAAATGATCCAAAAACAAACATTCACTATCCAAATTTCAAACACTTTGGCTCAAATATGGACTTCTTGAGTTAGCCTTGATATTACTGCTTGTCCTAAGGATTTATCCTTAGCAATTTCTAAATATATTGACATTAATCTCAAACCCATATTTCTTCCAAAGACAACATAGGAAATTATGAATTTAATCTCATGATTTTCACAAAATGGACATTGCGAAAGTTATGATGTTTTTGACATAAACATCTAGTTTGAAAACATAATCAAATACAAGTGTTTGTGGAAAAATCAATTCACTTAAGCATAGATAAATTGACAAATGAACCCCACATGACTATTTGGAGACTGATTGATCTTGTTGAACAACCTGATCTTCTCAGTGCTATAATTCAGCCAAACATTGAACTCATAAATAGTGAGAAAACATATCTCATTAGTAGTTTGAGAACCTTCACTTTTGAAAAAAGGAAACAAACACACAGTGGAGAAACACAACAACCATTCTAGATGAAGAAAAGGAACATGTCGATATTGAGGCTGGAAGGCCCCTATTACCACCAACCGTGTGGCAATAATTATCTTCCTTTCTTCCATAGACTTAAATTGTTTTCACATGATCCCATGAAAAAATAGGATTCCTAAGCCAAGGTCTATAGGTCCTCATTTTAGACTTAGGCATCTTACTCCAAAAGCTCTTAAGAAACACCTTCGAGCAGTTCACAAAAATAGAAACAAATTAGTAGCAAACTTTTATAAAAATGCTTGAAGGTATAGTCCAGAATTGTATGCATTCTTTTGGAGTGAAAATCCTAGTCTTTTTCATGATACTCAACTCCTCTAAATGATTCATCAAATAGTCAAAATCCACAAGGGAAAATCTCCAACACTCCATTTCAGACATAGAAATTGTAGAACAAGGTACAGTCAAAAGCGGGCTTCAATATTTTACCGCAACCGTTACACTTTTGCTGAGAAACTTTTATGCCCAAGCTAGGAGAGCCCAAACAGGTTTGAACATTCCAATATGTCCTCTCATTTTCTAGAACTTGAACATTTTGGAATTCTAGCATCAAACTCACTACCTTGATCTTGTTGAAACAAAGGTTCACTTTACTAGATGATCTCACACAAAGTAAGGATCCCCAAACAAAGGTCAACTGGTCGTCACTTTAAACTTAGAAATTATAATGCAAAAGCAATCAAAAATTGCATTGAGGCACTATGTGAAAACATAAACAAGTTGTTGATAAAGTTTTATGAATGCACACTGAGAAAATATCCTGACATGTACACATTATTTATGAGCCAAAACCCTCGCCTTTTCGAAGATCAACAACTT
This sequence comes from Sequoia sempervirens, assembly GCA_007258455.2. NCBI lineage: Eukaryota > Viridiplantae > Streptophyta > Pinopsida > Cupressales > Cupressaceae > Sequoia > Sequoia sempervirens. Next base: position 250,001 of record VDFB02294508.1, on the reverse strand, counting down.
TTTTAAATCATTGAGTCTTTAGGATTTGAAAATTTCAGAGGTCTAGCATCATTATCACTACCTTGGTCTTGTCAAAACAAAAGGTTCACTTTAGGTAAACATTGGGTCAAACATTTCACTCACCCCTTCATCAAATTTCATCCTTCACCTCATCTATCTTTAAAAAAAATGAAATACACCGACAGTTTGGGACTTAAACATCAAACCAATTGCTACCTTAGCTACGTTGTATGTGGAATGTATCCTTTTCCATGCACTTAGTTAAGATAGTTATCATCTTTGAACTAGTTTATCTTGAAGGTCACAAGTCTACCCTAAAGATTTCTAAGTTCATTAGCATCCTTTATCCCAACATCAAAACATCAAACTAAAGTCAACAGTGTTGTCCCAAAATGCTTGCAAAGATCACTTCCTGCATCACCCATATTTTCATCCTATATTATCATCATTGCTCCCAAAAGACTTAGAGCATCCCTTTTACCTCTGGTTTGAGTCAACTAGAGACTTCAAACATTATTAAACTCAACATAACTCTCCTATAGCTAACACAAAATTTATGGTAAAGACAAGATCACAACATAAGAGAATCATGGAGAAAGACAAAGTTACATTTACCTCAAGTGATCCAAATCCTTTAGAATTTGATCCTAGGAGCCATGTTACACCATCACAACAACCATAATGTCCTTCAGGACTATATATAATTGAATACATCACCAATAACCCATTTGAGCTCACTAGAGAAGAAATTTTGGAACATCGATCCTTTGAAAGTGTAGCTTCTATCTCCCCAATGTTTGTAGTGCGGAGTTTAACATAGGATTTCACAACTCCATCACAAGGGCTAAGTCAAACTTACATACCTACTCTTGAAACCATCCTTGTTAAATATTTTGGTCACACCTCACCATTTGAAAGTAGTACACTTGTGGGTACTCTTGAAACTAATCCTCCACCTCCCACCACCATTTGGACACCTACCTTTGGTGCTCCTCCTATTCTTGAAGATCTAAAAAAGCTACACACTCCACTTGAACTTCACTATTCCACCACCACTTCGACGTTTCAGGGACACCCTTCTTCATCCACACCTATGAGCACCACAAGTATGCCTACCATCACTCAAAGCAGTATAGACCAAGTAGCTCAAAACAAAACACAAGGGCATGTCAATACCATATCATAGAATCAACCCTCAATGTAAATAGGGACATCCTTGTTATGCCTATAGCACACATGCCCCATTTGGAATGGGGACCCCCTCTATCTCGCCTTTGTCGGGTCACTTTTTTCCTTTGCCTCATTTTACGTACCCCCTATTTTGAGTTCTAAGTGGTCGATGAATCCTAAAGTTATCATCTGGAGTTGACCAAGTTTTCCACCCAAGAAATCTCTAAGTCTTTTGGTCCTGTAGGTCTCCGCTGGTAGTTTTCCCTTTGCTTTCAAACTCACGTCTTTCTCTACGTGTAGGTCTGCCCTTGTAGGTTTCACCATGTGGGATTCCATTGTGCTTTCATCGTTTCATTGACGGCCGACACGGGGCATTCACCTGCAAGTCGGGCCCTGCATCCTCCATCGTCGTCCCCTCCATAGAGCTACGAAGTGACAATCATTTGGTTTCCATCTGCTTAGTACGTGGTGACCTTCCCACCATTGACAGTTTTGAAAATCTCACCTAGCTACCTCACCAGTCGTCGTACGGGTAATTAATGTGGGTCATTAATGACTAATTTCCTATAAATACCCAGGTTGACCTGTCATTTTCATTCCTTCGATTAGAGAATTTGTTAGATCTCTAGCTAGCCTTCACTGCCTCCACGTTCACACAACTCTCCAACCATTTTCAAATGAGTGTTCATTGGATTCTTCATCAAGTTTTGCGGGATCGTCAGGTGAGTTTTTCATCGCCACCTTAATTTGCGTCCATTCTAATGGGTTTTTTAAATTTGTAAAATCTTGGGAAGAAAACCTTAGAGTTTCTTTAAGCGGACAATTAAGCACCAAAATTCGTGCCTACCCATCTCTGCAAAACCTAGAAAACCCATCAAATTCGACCCATTCAAACTCTCCAGAACTTTAACTGGTGGTCATTGTTCTTCACCAAGGCATTTGTGCCCTTGTGGCCTGAAAAATTTCCTTCGCTGTTCTCTAAACTCTAAACTTCATGTGTAAAATCCAAGGTCTTTTCCCCTCACATGCACGAGCATGCAGACAGCTGTCACTCTTTCGCTGTCGCCATGAACCAAGTCAATAACGGGAGCCCAAGGGCCCTTGTAGGTCCTCTATCACATATTTTCACATGTGGAAGACACTTACCTCTTCGTAGTTTCCTAACAGCTATCAAACCTTTCCGCCTCACCTTGCGAGACCCGTAAGGGTGACCTTCACCAACCTTGCCACACATTGAAGTTTCCTTCGCTGACCACTCACTGGGGATTTTTGTTTCCTCTTCGCCACCAATTTTAATGCCTTCACAAGCGACCGAGGTGATACTCCTTCCCGCATCACAAAACTCGTGATCTCCTTCACCCTCTGAACTTTCCCAAGGAAAACCTAAGTATTAATTCCTTTGCGGGCCTGACCATGCAGAAGTTCGTTTGTGGATCACCCCACCCCCTTCGCCATTTATAGGGCATGGATTTTTGCTCTCTGCATTGTGAACCCCAACCTCACGATTTCCCCAGAGCTTTCATCGAAAATGGCTAAGTGAAGATGCATTGTTGGTTGCCGCTTGTGGCTTGCCGTTGTGTGACCGTCGTTGCAAAATGGCCATGCCCTGTTGTTTTCCCACATTGCAGAACCCGAGCTCATCTCTATCGTTTTGATTTTTCAAGTAAATGACCTTCTGCTAGGGTCCCTCACGGACCCTCCAATGCGGGCCACCTGTTGCGAGGCGCTGCCTAGTCTTCACCATGTGAAAACGACCATCCCTTCGCAACATTTCGTAACTCTCTACCCGCATGACCCTAAAATGCTTGAACCTCAAGAGGAAATCCAAGCTGCCTAAGCCTCCTACGGATCCCACAATGCGGGATTCCCTTTGTGGGATTCCTCTTCCAGAGTGTTGTTTCTGAACGAAAAGTCTATGAATGGCCTTGATGACTCCTACCTCCACATCCTTTGAGTTGTTACTAGCAGAATGATCAAACTAACACCTCCAAGGATCTCGTGGGATAATGAAAAAAATTCCTAAGAACTTCCCAAATTTATTGACCGACCCTTGAAGTTTGAAGGTGGAAAATTGGATGCAGGTGGCCGCCTGTGGGTCGTTGTGCCCCCAGAGCTATTTCACCCTAAGTTACTCCGGATGGCTGCCAACCTAGGGAAACCGGCACCCCTAGGTCCGCATTCTCCTAATTGGCCCAAACAAGTGTTAAATGATGAGTTTTAATGGATTTTATGATTTGTAATGATGGAATGTTGATCTAACCCTCGTTTTTGTAGGATTCCACTAACACTCCTCTCACTTTTCACATGAATATGATTACTGCATCTATGTCTTTATGATTTATGGAATTGGCTACGGGACCATCAGGAGCATCCTTAGAGAAAGAGAAAGAAAAGAAGATCATCAAGATACCGAGAGGAAAAGAAGACAAAGATCAAATGAAATATCAATTCTAGGGGGTGGATATCACCTCCAGGGTCACTTCAGACTGGAACACGATCTAAGACACCAACCTTGGACATATATATATAGATGAGTTCAGGCAAAGGATCATAGCCAACCCAACCACTAACAATGCAAGGAAGATAAGAAGAAGCGGTCTCGCCAAAGCAGTTGGATTTCCATCCACTCTAGTGGCCCCAAAATTGGTAATGACATGCAGAGAAGCCTATTAGGAAGGTAGCCAAAAAATTATTGATCATGATGGTAGGGTATTAGTGGACTTGTTAGCAAACTCCATAGGTGAAACATTCCACATCCCCACATTTGACCCTATGGAAGAAACATAGAAGGGTTATGCAGAAAATATGTGGAAAGAAGACCCTCAAGGTTGCAAGAAGTTGATCAACCAACATTGGTTGAAAGAGAAAAGGGGCAGTGCCACTAAAGTGCCCTAGGATTCATTTCGTAGTGACTTCTATGAGGATTATCATGAATTGGTGACTCTCCTAAGCAGGGTGATGGGCATTCCCATTGCTGCCTATTTCCAAGAATGGATGTTCTACTTAATTGAGGAGATCCTTAGAGGGAAAACCAAGTTCCATTAGGTGAAAATGATCAATGACATCTTGCACAATCAGTTCATGGCCATAAAAGGACGTCACAATTTTATATGACCTCCTACTTGATTTATCTCCTGTCGGCGTCGTTCCCCTACAAAGGATTATTTGTTGTTGAAAGTCCAACTCCCGGAATGGAGATGAAGGTGTATGATAAGTATCCAAAATTGCAATATCAGAACTTCAAGGAGTATCATAGAGTGAATGATGCCTTTATTGGGCACATAATTAGGCTTCTTTGGGGAGACTTCGAAAGGAGAGTTTCACACAGTTCTTTTGCATTCATTCACATATTCAGGTACCTGTTCATACAATTCCTGAAGTTTACTTACATCAGAACAAAGGGCTTGTCTGAGAGGCCCTACAAGCTGCCCTGGTACCCAAATGATCAGATGATCATATTGGAAGTCTCTAGATAGTTACAAAATGCTCATACTTTGTTGAGCGATAAAAATAGGGCAGGCATGTATGTTATTCCCACATCCCAATGCGTGGAATACCCAAAGAAGGAAATAGTGGAGTATAATCTGGATCTCCACATAGCCAAACCTAGGATGGATCCTTACAACAAACTAAAGATTTTTTTTGGTAAAGAATACGCCCATGTGCCCCACATTGAAGACTTTTGGGAAAACTACCAAGATGGAAAAGAGGTGCACATGCGGTTCTACATGCGTATGACTGCTCAATTTATGAAATCAATCGAGATCTTCCCAGTGCCCGACCAAATCATGGAGGATGAAGACACCATCCTGGACCCAAGGTATGATGTCTTGGCTAACTTTCCACTACCACTAATAGAGTGGAATGAGGAGGAGGTCAATGACCTGGATATCGTGACTAAGTTGGTGGAGAATAGAACAAGGCAGTGGATTGATGCTTAGATCACTTAGCTCAAGCTACAAGGGGATACACTAACACATGGTGAGCTCGAAGATGAAATCAAGAGTGAGACCGATAGTGGGGTAGCTACCACTTCAACTAAGGAAACCCCTAAATCTCCTCTAGCAACACGAACAAGAAAGAGGAAAGAAGTATCAGAGTGACAACCCAAGCCCAAGGTCTATTCAAGGAAGCCTATAGAAGGGGAATCCTCCAAAAGGGAAAAGAAGTTAGGAAGGTTTACTAAGATTCCCACAATTCAAGAAGAACCTCAACATGAAGGTGAGGAAGAGGTTGAGTCCCCATAATCACCACCTATTGCCTCTGCTCCTCCCAGTGTTGTCACCATTGCTACTACTCCACCTCTCGCCTCTCAGACGCTACCAGTCTCATCTCCACCCACCATGGACATCTCTGTCCACTTGGCTTCCACCTCACCTAAAACTCCCATCATGGTGCAAGATTCCTCCTCTGCTACAACCTCTCCATTACCATCCTCCTCATTGTCTCCCTCTACTACAATCCCCCTAGCTGCTACAACAACTATGCCCTTTCTCACTCTACTGAAGGCCTTCACAAGACATATGCAAAATATACTCATGGAACTCTCTAGGGTACTAATGAATCCTATAGTGCAAGCTATGATGGCCCAAGTTATGGCTGGCTTCCCTATCCCTCCTCTTATAGAGCCACCAAAAATGGAGGCTACAATGTAAGTATCAAAAGAATTGGAGAGACACTAGAGGGAGGCTGCCAAAGAGGTAGCTAAAGAATCTGAGGATCCTTTTAAGGATGACTATTATGAGCATCCTGAAGGAAGAATCAATGTGACTATAGATGAGGTGGCCTATGAAGAGGAGAAGGACTCATGATCTTCGAAGGAGGATACAAAGGCACTTAACGAAAGATACATAATCGAAACCTCTGATCAAGAATTCAAGGAGTTGTCCCAACAACTCAAGGATGTTGGAGAAGAAATTGAACACAAAAAATAGCCCTCTAAAGAAAAGGATGACACTAGTGATGGAAAAAAGATGACAGAAGAGTCTCCATTGGTTGGGCAAGATAAAGGCCCTGTTTAGGAAGAGGAAATGTCTCCTGAGAAAGAGAAGGAAGAGAGGGAGGTTGGAACAAAAGAAGAAGAAGAAGAAAAACCTGAAGAGGAAGCTGAGCTTAGAAGGAGCCCCAAGCCAGAATTTCACGAAGAGCTCAAACAAGAGATGGAAAGGGCCCCACTAACAGAGGGTGCCACCAAAGAAAACATAGCCATTGCTGATCTAGATAAAGAAAAGGCTATACTAATCCAGGACTCGGATGAGGAAGAAGAAAGAACAAAGCTCAAAGTCCATGGTCATGAGGTAAAGCAACCCCAACTTGAACAAAGAGTAGAGGGTGATCATGAATCACCAAAGGAGGGGTCTCAAATGCTTGATTGGTTGCAGAAGGAGCTATAAAAGAAATCCAATGTCCTCATGGATCCAAAGACCAAACTTGAGGCTATCTTGGCACGAGCACAAATGAAGCCAAGAAAAGAGAAGCCAAAGGTCTTTTCTCATATAACAATTGATGCATTTGGATTGAGGACCATGTAGATTGCCACCTCGGTAGCGGACAAAGGAGAGGGGGTTGGTTACAATATCTCACTATCAACTTGGGCACTACTATGATGGAGAAAAAAATAGATGAATTTGAGGGATCGGTGGCCACGATAGTCGAACAAACGAACAAGGATCAATCCTCCAAGGAGGAATTGAAGGCACAAGTGCAAAACCTCAGCGCCTACATTTAGTAGTGGACATCCTTAGAGGAAGAAACCCCAACCACATCCTCTGCACCCCAGTTGCTATCCCAAGATGAATTCTCCAAGATGAAGAAAATGAAGAATTGGACAAGGGCTACCTCAGATTGGTTCAGATGGGTGTTGTATTATGGTGATATGGGTATTCTCCATGTTGTTTGAACAACCAATAAGTTCTAAGAAGTGCAGAAGCAGCTTGAGGGCAGGAAGAGAATTTTTCATAACTTCCTCAAACTATATAGGATTACATATCCTAAGCTCAAGGCCATCTTTAAAATGCTCAAAAATACATAGGAAAAGGAGCTAGCCTTGGTGAAGAGTGATCATTGGTTGGTGGAGACATGGAAGATGGGCTTAGACCACAGAGGGGAAGTTCTAGAAAGAGTGCTCCACGAAGTAGAGCTTGACATTGAATGGGTCAAAGAACACAAGATGGACAATGAGGAGTACCTGAAACTCATGACAGATTATGATATGCTCGATGTAGAACTAGATCCAGAGAAGATCATACCATATTTCCACAAGAAAATGGAGGAAGGGGTAATAGATTCACTGACACTAGACTTCATGGATTTTGTTGCTTGAGCCTTCATCCAACCAGAACAGGTGAACACGGCCACCCCAAAGTGTATGAAGAATTGGGAGCTGATCATAGGAAGATCCAAGAAACTATCCTTCCAAATGCTTCAATCGGATATCATGGAATGGAATAAACTTCAGGCACTGATGGGTAAATTTTTGGAGTATGCCACTATCTAGAAAAATGAAGGAAAGCCTATAATAGATGATGAATTCCTAATAGTGTAGCTTCAACCAAAAGAGAAAACCACTACAAGCCAAAAGTGCTACAGTGTCAGGGCACTATAGGACAAAATAGGACAAAGACAAAGAATGTATTTATATTATTTTGGGGGTAGGTGAAACCCTATCTTGTAATGAATTTGAGTCATACAATGTAAATCAATCCTAGCCATTCATTTGGGATTTGGAAAACTATAAATAGGGGGTCTCGTCTCATTTTCAGAGGCAGAGTTGAGTTGTTGTAATGACATGCTATAGAAATTTTAATAGAACTTCATTATTTTGGTGGATTCTTCAGTTTCTCTCATGTTGCATGATTCTTATCCTCATGTTTGATAGATTTAAGTTACTTTAGCTTGTTGTTCTAAGTGTTTTAAAGTAGTTTTGATAGTATGGTTTCCATTTTCCATTGATTTTGAAGTATGCTATTGTGTTGATTCTTTCCATGTTCATGATTTTTGTTGGTTATTGATGGTAAACAACTATGTAAAGCTAGTCTGAACATAAATTCCTTGTTGCACTTGAATTTCATCTTTTATTCATGCTCTATGGTGAATGAACATTTGAAAAATCTATAGACCTTAGAAGATAGCACTAGTTTCATGGTATTGTGTGTTTTGGTTAAGTGGAACTTAGTTATAGGAAGTCTGTCCATTGTAGCATCCTCCATTATCACTGTACATTGGTAGTTGTAGGTCTAGGAACTTCCTTCTCCCTTTTTACCTTTCTTTAAAATGATAGTTTAGGAAAAGTTCCAGCATAATTGTAAAGCCAAATCCGATGATAAAAGTGGAGTTTTAGACTGTTGTTTTAAACTTACAACAATCACACATCATCTCTAAAATCTTAGAAACTTCATTTGTGGATCTAATCTCCTTCCAACTTAACAATTGTCCATGCCCCTTACGATTACCAATAAATCACATAAACCCACTAAGTTGGTTTTTCAAGTGATGACCTGACACTTGAGAGACCTTGGGATAATTTTCTACAACTTCTTTGTAGGAAGGTTTCTTTCAAGAGAGGTAGTGCACTTGTGTGCTGCCTGTGTTGAGAAGTGAAAAAATACCCATCAACAATCCTTATCCAACCCTCTGGTGGGTTCATCCATTCCATCTACCATTACCACATCATCCACTATCAATCCACCTCAAAAAAATCGCTTTGTTACAAGTTATATCAATCTCAGGAGTACCTTGATCACAAATCCTTTGTTTACATATTTTGAACAAGGAAATCCTCAAAACATAGGACAAGGGAATATTTTCAATAAATGGACTCAAGGTCCTAGTGCATCATTTCCATTGCAAAAGTTAATGACATTATCATTTCCAATAGTTCCCTTTTCTATGCCAAATCAATCAATACCTAAATCATACATTCCCCCACCTCATTCTACCATATTGCAAGGAATTTTAAACCAAGGGAACCCTCCACCTTTCACCAACAATCTGCTACCCACTCAAAACATCAATATCCCTAATCCTTCATAGATGTCTCAACAACCACTTGATCTCACCTTGCAATCACATGTCTTAGCTCTACAACAAGCACAACAAACTTATCAACAAGTCATACAAAAACAACAACAACAACAAGCAACTTTAGCACAACAACAACAAGCACAACAAGTAGCCTTAGCAGCTCAGCAAGCAAACCTAGCACAACAACATCATCAAGCTCAACAAGCAGCTTTAGCACAACAAGCCGTGCAACAACAATAAGCACAAAAAGAAACTTTATTAGTACAACAACAACAATAGGCCGAAAAAAAAGCCCTACTCACGCAACAACAACAACAAACTCAACAATAAGCCTTACTAGCTCAACAATATGCCCAACAACAACAAAAATGTTCCTATTATCCTCATATGAACATGATCAATCCAAACACATCAGGAATATATTCATCAATGTCACAAAATATCCAACCTTCATACACCCCATATAACTTATCTCACATCCCACCATATGTTCCTCCACCCAATCCGCAAGATGATCTAGCATCATAATTGAAAGCACTCTCACAAGAAATGTAGGACCTTTCCATGGGAAAGACAAATAATCCTCATACAAAGAACTTGTTTCCTTACCCATTTGATCGAAACATAGCAATGATACCATTCCCTCTTGGTTTAGAAATTCCCAAGTTTGACAAATACAGAGGGAGAGGAAGTCATGTTGACCATATAAAATAATTTAACATCATGTGCATGGAAGTGGCTTACAATGATTCATATCTAATGCACCTCTTCCCTTGAAGTTTGACAGATACGACTATGGATTGGTTTTCTCATTTGCCTCCTGGTATCAAATTTTTTGAAGAAATCACAAAAAAATTCATCGATCACTTCTCCTTCAATATTGACATGTACGTTAATCTAGAAGAGTTGTACACTCTTAAACAAAATATAGGAGAAAATTTTGCTAATTTCTTACAAAAATGGAGATAAAAATCTAGTAAAAGCAAGTGGCCTCTTCCTGACAGACAATAAGTGGGAACCATTATAGCCAACCTAGATCCAAATCTATCATTCCACTTGAAAATGCAATGTATCACAACATATGACGAGCTTGTTGCGAGAGCCCTTAACATTGAAAGAGCCCTAATATCACAATGAAATACTCAAGCTTACAAAGACAATTGTCCTTCAACTAGTTCAAATGAGAAAACTTGTGTATGGGCTAAGAACAAAAACATAACAAACGACGGTGTGGTAGATGTTAAGGTCATACTATGTGCTCCTAGACCGAATAAAAATCAAGTTGCTAACATCCAACCAATTGTGCAAAAAATGGTACACCTCAGAACAATTAGATCAGTAACAACAACATGCAACAAAGGAAAACCGGTAATAGGAACAACTATCCCAAATGAAAGTACACACAGTTATCGGAACCCATTGAGACGATCATGAAGAAACTGGTAAAGTCAAATTTGATAACACTTCCTAACTTTGAAAACTACCAAGAACCTCAAGAGAATCCATCCTAGTACAATGAGCATAATCTCTATGACTTTCATAAAATGAAAGGACATAAAAAAAAAAATTGCATGAAACTCAAGAATATCATCCAAGATCTCATAGAGAATGATACCATATCTGTTGAGGTACCAGTTGGGAACTAGGATCTCAAGATATACAAGACCCTTATGCCCGATCATAACAAAGTAAAAACAATGACAAAGCTAAGTATCATACCAATGTTCAACATACTTATTCCAATGTAGTTTCCTCCTACGATAGCGTTATCACTATTGTCACCATCAAAGGTGCTAGTAAAAAATGAGTAGTCACCACACAATGTGGAAAAATAACCATTCAAGGAGTTGTCCCAGCTCCATCTAGGACACAACCTACTTTTCTCAAATCTAATCCTAGCAAGTACAATCTTGTAGATTAGCTTAAATAGACCCCCACTCAAATATCAATCTTAGAACTCTTAAGGTTATCTCCTGCATATAGGGAAATACTAGAAAAAGCCTTGTCTGAGTCATCTGTTCTTGAGAACATTGATACCGATTAGTTTCAAGCTATGGTAGGGAATATCTCCAACCATCTTCTCACCTTATTTGAGCATGATTTACCATCACAACCATATCATAATCATGCTTTACACCTTGAGTTTTTCATTCATACAAACAAGGTCAAAATAGTCTTGGTAGATGGAGGTTCCAGTTTAAACATTTGTACCCTGCAGTTGATCAAGAGTCTAGGCTATTCAAAAGATACTATTGAGAAGACACAGAGTACTACCATCAGAGCATATGACAACCAAGAATAGGTAACACAAGGAATCATTGCACTTTCAATCCAAGTGGGACCTCTTATTGCAGAAATGACATGCCAAGTACTTGATCTTGATCTTCCCTATAACATATTACTTGGCTGACCTTGGATCCATACTTTGAAAGTTGTAGCTTCAACCTATCATTAGTGTGTGAAATTTCCTTTTGAAGGCAAAGAAAATACTATCCATGGAGATCCTGAGCCTTTCTACTATTGCAAGAGCCTTGAGGCCAAGTTCTATAAGATCCCACAAATACCCAAAAATGATGAAGGACCAACACCATCAAGCTCATTTATTGACTCATCATCTCTAGCGTCTACCTCAGCATCAAAAGTTCCTATTGTGTAAAGCATACCGGACATCAAAGCAGTGATCCAAGATGATGGTTGTGGAAGCTACAAGCTATTGAAAGAAACCTTTTTCTTAGGAGAGTTACCTAATTCTCCTCAATCTCATGAGAAACCTACATCTAGTACCAAAAAACCAAAAATAATCAAGATGGAAACTACTACCTTCACCAAGTGGGGAGACCTAAATCAAGAAGACATCAATGAGAAAGATATCTCTAAACTCCTCTATCAAGATGAACGAACTATTGCTATTCTTCCCATGGAGGATGACAATAAAGGTCTACAACTAATATAGAGTATGGGGTATAACAAGAATGAGAAGCTAGGATAGAATGACAATGGTTTACTAGAACCCATCATGCCTGAGAAATGACTAAAACATATTTGCTTAGGTTGTACTACTAGTAAGGTCACACTTATTGGCAAAGATATTGCTGCTAAATGAGTTGAGGCTTCCTCTTGGTCACCTACATCACATGATACAACCTTAGATGACTTTCCCCTTTGATGTTGCTAACCTATTTGAAAACAACACCCTCTTTATGATATCCATAACATCCTTTGTCTCAAACGACCCACCACCTGAAATACACCTAGTATACCCGTAACTGATTGACATGGACAAACAAGGACCACTGGTTCTAGATTTATTTAAAAAAAATGAAGAAATCTTAGAATTCATGAGACTTTGAGACAACTTATCATGGGTAGATCACAAAGCAGGCTTCAACATAGAGCTTGATACATGGGCATACTATGGGGAGATGATTGAATCCTTCAATCACAAAATAATTGAAATGCAATTAACATGCAAATCCTTGAGTGAAAATCACTTAGTGGCACTCTCTAGTCCCAAAATAGTAAAAACAAAGGATGCATCCAATGGTGAAAACCTCTTTGAGGTGCCCAAGGATGAAGGATTCAATCTCCCCCTTAGTACAATGCATCCAAAAAAGTTAGTGGTACTAGCAAAAAATGCTACTCCAGTAAATGTGGGAACAAAAGAAGCACCTAAGATCACTTTTTATGTTGAATCTTTATTGGATGAAGAACAAAAGAACCTAGCAATGTTCCTTAAAGAGAAGAGAAAAAATTGCATGGTCATATACAGATATGCTAGGCCTTGATCTACAAGTGGTTGTACATGACTTAGCAGTTTATCCCAACACCAAACCAGTCAAGCAAAAATTAAGATGCACTCTCAGATAGCACTCTTGGTTAAACTGGAACTACAAAAGCTTCTTGACATCATATTCATCTAACCAATAGATTATATTGAGTGGGTTTCAAACTTGGTACCAGTCTTGAAACCCACTAGTGGCATCTGAATATGCATTGATTTTAGAGATCTGAACAAGACATGTCTGAAGGACAATTTCCCTCTTCCCAACATCAATATCATTGTGGATTTGACAGATGGGAATGAAATGCTATTGCTTATGGATGACTTTTTAGGCTACAATCAAATCATAATTACCAAAGAGGATCAACATAAAACTGCCCTTAGTTGTCCATGGGGAACCTACTGCTGGAATGTAATTCCATTTGGGTTAAAGAATGCAGGAGCTACCTATCAAAGAGCAATGACCCTCATCTTTCACGACATGATCCATAAAACAGTTGAAGATTATGTAGAAAATATTTTGGAAAAATCAAAGAAGAGAAGTGAGCACATACAAGTTTTAGGACCTATCTTTAATAGGCTTGAAGAATAAAAGGTACAAATGAATCCAAAAAAGTGTATTTTTGGGGTCACATCAAGGAAACTACTTGGCTTTATTGTTTCACAAAGAGGGATAGAAATTGATCCAACAAAGGTAAAATCCATCCTAGACATGGAAATTCCCCAGACATTAAAGCAAATGAGAGGATTACAAGGAAGATTGCAGTCCATTAGAAGTTTCATATCCCAACTATCAGATAAGATTCACCCCTTTCGACATATTCTCCATAAAGGGATAACCTACAAATGGGATGACAAATGTGATAAATCTTTCTAGAAAATCAAGGATTATCTACTAACACCTCTAGTGCTCATGTCATCGATACCAAACAAGCCATATATCATGTACATCTCAACAACACTAGCAACATTGGGAGCTCTCTTAGCATAACATGATGAGAACAGAAAGGAAAGAGCCATATAATACATTAGCAAAACCTTGGTAGGTTATGAGATGAACTATTCACCCATTGAGAAATCATGCCTAGCAGTAGTTTTTTGCTTCACAAAATTTCAAGCACTACATGTCACACCAAATCAATCTCATTGCAAAGATTGGTCCATTAAAATATCTACTATCCAAAGAAACCCTCATGGGATGAATGGATAAATGGGTAATGATTTTGACAAAGTTTGACATAGAGTATGTGGAGCACAAGGCAATCAAAGGACAAGTGATTGTAGATGAACTAGCAGAGGCACCCATCTATAATGAGAACCCTTTAATATCTGATTTCCCTAATGAATTAGTGTTCCTTATTAACCTCACAACTCAGTGGAAGATGTACTTTGATGGATCGTTCACCCAACATGGACCAGGAGCAGACATTCTTTTCATCACCCCCCAAGGTGATTGCATCCCAAAGTCATATAGGCTATCATTTCCATGTACCAATAACAGTGTTGATTATGAAGCCTTGATCACAAGTGTCAGGATAGCAGTTCAATAGTAGATACAAGAGATGAAATTCTATGGAGACTCACAACTAGTTATCAACCAAGTCAATGACGACTATCAAACTAAAGATGACAAGCTCACTCCTTACAAGAAGATGGTGGAGAATCTCAAAGATATTTTAATAGACATAACTTTTGAATAGATTCCTCACATGAATAATAGAGCAACATATGTCATGGCAACAAACAAATCATTACTAGACATGCCAAACAACATTCTCCAATGTGAATTCTTGGTAGAACAACTTCTCGTACCGACTTTTGAAATCCCTGAATTTGAATTTACATGTGTCATTATTGGTCCTGGATCCCTATGGTACCATGACATCTTTACTTATCTTAACAGAGGAAACCTTCCATCAAATATCACCCTAAACCTTAAAAAGACCTTTGTCAAAAAGGCATCCTGATTTGTGATCCTAGGTGATACCCTTTTCCGTTGAAGCATCGAAGGGAAATTATTATGATGTTGTAACCAAGAGGAAGCCTTAACTACTTTAATAGAAGTACACAATGGAATATGTGGGTCCCATTCTAGTGGTATGACATTAACTAAGAAACTGTTGAGGATGGGGTACTATTGGCCAAACATGGAAAAAGAAGCTTATCAGTATGTGCATAAATGCATCTAGTGTCAACAACATGGGGATCTGATTCATGCTCTAGCTCAAGAGTTGCAACCAATGATCACACCATGGAATTTTTTGCAGTGGTGACTTGACCTCATAGGAAAAATCACTCCAACCTCATCCAATAGTCATAAGTTTATCATAACCACCATTGAGTACTTTACTAAGTGGGTTGAAGCCATTCCTATGACCTACATAATCGGGAAGCAAATAACCTAGTTTATCCTGAATTACCTAATTTTTTGTTATGGTGTACCACAAACCCTTATCTCAGACAACAGAGCGCCATTCAAGAATCAGGATGTGAAAGAGCTATTCCAAAAATTCTATATCCAACACTGATTCTCTACCCCATACTATCCCCAAGGCAATGGCCAAGTAGAAGCAACGAACAAAACTATCTTGAAAATCCTAAAGAAAATAGTTAATGAAGTTGGTCATGACTGGCATCTATAACTAAATCACACTCTTTGGGCTTATTGAACCAGTATCCACACACCTATAGGTGCAACCCCTTTCTCGTGGTCTATGGATCATAATCCATCTTTCCTATTGAGGTTGAGCTTCCATCATTGTGAGTGTTACTGAATAATTTGATCATTGAGGAAGAATACAAATTGTCTTGACTAAATGATATAGAATTATTGGATGAACGTTGTCTTGAAGCCCTTAATCACTTGCAAGTATATCAAAACTTATTGAAATAGAGCTATAAACAGATAATTAAATTTTGGTCATTCCAGGTAGGCAATCTTGTCTTAAAGAAAAATTAGAAGAACCTTACAGATCAAGACAACAAAGGAAAGTTTGATCCTAACTGGTTGAGTCCCTTTGTCATCACAAAAAACTATAGATCAAGAGCATACCAACTATCAACCCCTGAAGGTGAACCCTTGCAGGAGCCAATCAATAGGTTGCATCTAAAAAAGTTTTATGCCTAAACATGAAGGGTGTAAATAAAAAAATAAAAAAATGATCAAAATCCAAAAAAAATGAGAAAAAGGATTGAAAAAAGTAAAGAAAAAAATTCATCCTCTAGTGAAAACCACTTCGGTGGTGCTTTGGGAAAGTACCTTGGTGAAAACCTAGCAAATAGGTGCCTTGCATAAATAAAGCATCTCCATCTATTCTTTGGATCTTTTGGCCTATCATTCTTTACATCACCATTCATCCCTCCTCAGTGTCCTTATCATGGCTTGTCACTGTAAGGTATCATGAAATATTTAGTACTACTTGGCATATTCCCAAGGTCAATTTCTCCTGCCTGTATCAAAGTAGGATAACATATCACACCAGGGGCATTTCTTTATGTGTCACAATCAGGTTCTTATATATCTTGAGGTTATGGGACGTCTTATCAGAAAAAACCAAAAAAATTCATAAAATCTTATCTAGAAAATCCACAAACATTTGCAAAATCCAAAAACATTCAGAAAATTGTAAAGGAAAAATACAAAACATCCAAATACATCAAAAAACCCTAAAAATGTCAAACATCAAAAATCCAAAAAACAATGTCTCTTTTTCGAACTACATTGTCTCTGAGCTTGAACAAAGGCAAGGACATCATTGATGTGCCCCTGAGACACCCTAGGTCAGTCCTTTAGTTGTCCATCATAATAAACTATGGTCTCTCATATGTTCATATCTTTGTCTTGTAAATAAGTCGAGTCAGTCAAACTACGTAGTCTCTATGTGTATAACATAGGCAAGGCTAATCTATGATCAACCCTTGAGGCCCCTAGGATGGGTATTTAGGTTAGGTTCTTGGTTGAAACTTGGAAACTCAGACAACCCTAAACATCCAAATATTCAAAAAATCCAAAAACATCAAAACATCTCAAAAATCCCAAAACATCCAAATAATTAGAAAACACAAAAAAATTTGAACATGGAAATCCAAAAACAATAGAAACATTCAAAAGACCTAAAAAGCCTCAAAAAATCAGAAAACCCTAAACAACCTCAAAAAATTCAAAAATCCTAAACATTCATATAAACATTCAAAAATACCAAAAAAAGCCTCAAAACATTTTCAAAATACCAAAAACATTGAAATATTCTGGAAAAATAAACCAAAACCCATCCATCCCATCTTGCTTTCACCCACAATAAACTTTAATCCATAATAAATTGATCATCACCTTCAACCTTTGGCGAAACAAGTAGAAAACAAACATAGCAAGTCATAAAGTGCAAACTTAAAATTCAAAATCTAATGTCTAAATTATACGTAAACGAGTCAGTGAAATTTGTAGCAACGACTTATCTTAGAATCATCATCCTAACATAGAAACAACCATCTGATCAACATGTCCTAGGATGTATCCTTCCTGCGATGGAGATCAGTATCAGATATCACCTCAACTAAAATTTAACTAGGCATGATCTATAGATAACACTGAATTTTTGTCTTGGATCTTTTCTTATGATTTATCTTAATGACCCATTCTGAGGACCTCTTGATGATTTCTAAAGAAAACTATTTATATAGAAAGGAATGGGACATTGATCATTATCTTTCATTTGTTGTGCTTGTTAATACTCTTGTAAAATAATCTTGGCGCATACTTGCTTAGTTTTGTGTAGGAAGGTTGTTTGGAGTATGTTGTTGACAATTGTGTATGCTTTGGTCCTATATGTTCTAAGCTTCTAAATTACATTCCAATGAGTTTTTTGTATGTCAAGGTGTGAATAGGAACTATCCTATCTATTTGTTGAGTCAAAGTCCATTAGGCTAGATACAACTCCGTCCTGGTTATCAATACCTTGATGCATCGTATCTATGTGTTATATCAAACAATAAGGAATGATGGAAAATCCCAATCCCGAAGTGTGAGCACCCATCCTACATTTTGCATCATCTCCCCACCAGCTCTAATAAAGTCTTGATGGATCAAGGACTTGTTGGATCTTTTGAAGCAATCATCAAAATCAACGGTCATTCATTCTTTATTCTTCTATATTCTCTCTATGCTAACCTGGTATCATGATAGCGAACAAAAACATCATCAATGCATCCACCCTGCATCCACAAACCATCAACATACATGTATCTCATAATCATATCATAATCATAGCTATCCATCAACATAATCACACATCTCATGATCATATCGCATCATAAATTTTGCATTATCATTTGAGTTGTGATGAATAATATAGATTTGTTATTCAAGGCATCTTAAATCATTGCATATCATAAGAATTTGCATCCATACATCCATATGCATACATCATCATCAAAACATTCATAGAAAATATACAAAATAAGATGCATCCACATCATGTGCATCCATAACATCTGCATATCATATTCATCCAGATCATATCGTGAAAAGATAATGAAAAAGAATATAACATTGCATCCATCCATATTATGATCATCACATATCACATAGGCATAAAATAAAATTCACCCATACATGATCATATATAAGCATCCATACATCATCCATACATTAAATAAAGTGAATACATCATAGCATGAATCATCTGTATCTGTATAATATATATATATCAAAAAATGTGTCATGGTAAAAAATCTAGATCAGTATATGTACATCGAGGATAAGTACAATATCCACGAGGCTATCAAAAAGGAGCCCATGAATGTATATCAGTGATAAAGAATGGGGAAAAATAAAGAAGTGTCTGTATATCAAAATGCTAGTGCTACCCTATCTAGCCTACCTCACAGGCTGATCCTCTACATGGGGACGCACATCGCTACGTTGTGAAAAATCTGGCTGACAAAGAGCCTCTGGAACATCTCGGCGATAGTGCTACCTGTAGTATGTAGCCTATTTGACAAAATTTCTATATAACCACGCTGACACGGTCTGACCATGGGTCACTACCACCATCACCTTGATTTATTGTCGCCTCGCCACCTCCTAATCCCTCTCTCCCATGATAGCATGTACCCTCTACAACGTTGCATCTCTCTCTGCTATCATAGTGATCACCTGCTCTCGAGCCTGGTCTCACTTAGTAGTAAGATCCAAAACTTTCTAGTGGGCCTAGTCCCACTCACTAGTCAATGTTTGCACCTACTATTGCAGCTGCTGAATATGTGTGTCTTGTGCATCTGGTGGTGGTGGTGGTCTTGGCTTTGGTTATACCTATGGCTGCATCTGTGGCTACACCTGTGGCATAACCTATGGTTGCACAACTGGAGGAGCCCTTGGAACCTGTCCATCCTAGCTATCTTGGCCTACCTGTCCCTTTCCCTTGGCACCTCTACCTCGTAGTCTCCCTTAGGGAGGAGCACCTACCGGATCTATAAGTCACCTCAATGGAATGAACCATGCATCATATTCCAGAGTTGTCTGTGCTACGGGTTGACCCTGATCATATGTCCAAGGTTGGGAAACTAACTGTCGAAAGCTCTCAACAACCTTTGCAGCCGAAATAGTCAGTCCCCATGTGGGAACCTCTTTGGATGATCTAGAAAAAATGGCCTTGTATGCATCATTGGGCCTATCATGTACATCTCTAAACTATCTAGCTACCCTATTAGGGAGATATCTCTTGATCATCATGTGCTCTCGACCCTGCATGTAATGGGTATGTCTGGAAAAGTATAACTGTTGTATATCATCAAACCATGGTGACATCTGAAGCCATGGGCACCAACAAAAAACTATCATATCATCTATAACCTATCTCCAATACGGGAGCCCAATTTTTCCAATGTACCTGAGAGTGATGGCACGTCGATATCTCCAAATGACATGATCATCCAACTCCACATCTGCCATTTGTCCAATCGACTGAATTACGACAATGTGCTCCCATGCCCAAATATGAAGCAGAGTAACCCATGCACTGAGGGCTCTCCTATTGCAATAGAAAAAATCATGCATATCATGATATAAGGGGCTAGCATCACAAGGCCCCACACAAAAGGAGTCCTCCTGTGTAGCATCTGGTGCCATGCCAAGCCCCATCCTGGGTTGAATAATCTACCATGTCTGTCTGGAGCTACCAAACTTAAAATGATAGTTGTGATGATCAATCTAAAGGTCGGCACATGACCTCTATATGTCTATAAATCAATCTAAGATGTGACCAATGAAATCTGTTCCATCTCCATCACCTCGAGGCATGCATTGAACTCGACATCGGTGTCGTAAATCACGCGATCACCATGGATAGGAAAATGCAATATCTGCAACACGTCCTCCAAATTAACTGTCTCCTCCCCCGTCGAAAGATTGAAGGATGAGGTCTCACTGTTCCATCTCTCGCACAAAGCTATCATCATCACCAAATGGGTTCTAATAATGGGTGCATATGCAATGTACCATAATCCAATCTCTCCTAGGTGCTCCTGGTGTAACTCTAAAAGATCACCTAATCTCTCCAGAATTGTGGGCCTGTGCCCTCTTGACATTAGTGGTGGGAAGACCTCCTGCACCCACGAAGCACATGACGTTAGGAAATCATCAAAATTTGATTGTTTTTGGAATTTCTGACTCATAAATCATATTAGTGTCACTATTTACAATAGTGTTTCTATATTTAAAATTCAAATAGCGATGTCTGACGTATTTAAAAATTCAAATTGGAAATTGTGTCGCTAGATAAGCTAGCATCGCGATTTAGCTTCTAGACTGACCTATCCCTATTTTCCTTCGATTGGGGCATCTAAAAAATTAGAAAAAAATGTATTTTTTGATTTGGGCAGCATTTTTTATCCAAAAAGCATTATTCTTTGAACCGAAGCAGCACGTACCTTGCTTCAAAGAGGGGCAAAATGTAGAAACTAAAAAATGTCCTAATTGATGTCATATATTTAAATCAGATTTACTAACATCATTTTCTCTTTAATCTATCCTCTTTTTGCTTAAATAATTTAATTAACCTAGCTAATTAATTAATTGCATCATTTCCATCTATTTGGCCTAATTAATTAAATTAGGTTAATTCATCTCTTTTTGCACTAACACCTCATCTAATTAAATTAAATAAATCAAAATATTTAATTTAATCTCCTAAGTCATCTTATTTAATTAGATAACCTTAAGTTATTTAATTAAATATCATTTCACCCCTCCCCTATTTATTAAAATCATTTAATTTAATAAATATCTCTAAATTCTTCAAATTCCCTAATTGCATAAATTAAACCTTGTTTAATTAACAATTAAACTAATTTTCTTCTAAGAAAGGGAATATTCCCATGGAATATTCCTTATCCTCCTTTTTGCACAAATAAAACTTTGTTTTAATTTGTAAATTACCTCTTTCCTCACCCAAAAGGAATATTCTCTCTCCTCCAATCAACTCACTTAGTTTCAAATGCAAGTTAACCTTTAACCTCTTTAGCAAGTTATCTTTGACCTGTGTGAGTAGGTCAAAAGTGTGTTTGTTTGAGGCAAGGGTGAGCCCTTGATTAACTTTCATCATGCATTCTCATCTGTTGATGAGAATCCATGATCCATGCCTCTCATCCCTTTCATCTTGAACCGTTGATTAAGCTTTTTGATATCAACCATTCATTCCTCATTTGCTCTCTTATAAATAGGTCACTATTAGGAGACAAATGGATCCATCTTTTGTAGAGAAAACTTATGTTGTTGAATTCACTCACATACACACTCATATTTTACTTTTTAGCTTGTTTTAGTTTATTTTCATTACATAACAGCTTAGAGCATCCATTAATGGCTTCCATGCATCCATCTTAGCTTGTATAGGAATTATGGTTTTCATCTTTTAGCATAATTTTAGCTTAGATTAGCTTAGAAATAGCATAATTAGATAATTTGTAGCATAAAATCATGGTAACTTTGCTTGCATCATGTTCATTTTTAGCATAATATAGGTTTGCATACATCAATCACTATGGTTTCATCGATTCTCTTCCATAGAATTGACTGAAATAGGCTCACTAATCATAGGATTGGGAAAGGGTCATTGTTCCACATCAACACGACACTAATTCCATAGCAAGATAAGTTTCAGATGGATTAGAGTAGATGTCTTGAAAGCTTTCATGATTTAGTATGTTAGGTTTTGATGAAATTTTTAGTTTTAAATTTATTTTATTGATCTTGTTGACATTTGAGTATTGGTGGCTCCGTTATGCTTCGGTTCTTCATGAATCAAGCGTAATTCGGCCAATACCGGTATTTTCACATCACAAATATAATAGAAGATAATGTGATTTTTAGACTCCCAGACTCATCCTTTATAGGAAAAGCATTACAGTGGTATGGAGTTTGGCAACCTAACTCTATTCACAATTGGGATGAGTTAGATGAAAATCTATGTAAACACTTTGAGGACAAAAGTGATTATTTGTCTCTAGTAGAGCAGTTGATTACTATCAAAAGGTCGCCTCAAGAATTCATGAGTGACTTCAATTAAAAATTTCAAAAGACTTGGGATAGAATCCCTATCTTAGTGAAACCTTCCCCAAAATATTATTTCCTATATTTCTTAAGGGCTCTTAATAGCGATATAGTTATTATGATTCAATCTATGCGAGGATTCACCATACCAAGAGCATATGACCTTGCTATAAGGGAAAAAAATTGTTTTATATAGGCCAAGAAAATAGTTCCTAGGCCACCAATGTCCCTATTTCTAGAGCTTCCTCAATATCCCACATTGGCTCCTATCCCAATGACATCTATAAGTCAACCATCTATTTATGCTTCTCCTTCAAATGAATTGCATGAAGTTAAGGGCTTGTTGCATAATTTTTGGAATGAGTTAGTGACAATTAAAAGGACAAAATCTCAAATTAATAGGCCCTCTCAGTATTAGAATAAAAATTATCAACAAAACAAATAACCTTATCAAGGGAAAAATCAATGGAATCATGCTAAACCCTTGACTAGGATAAATCTATCAACACTTCTAAAGCTATGATCTCAGTTTAGAACAATCTAGCCCAAGAGAAAGAATGGTGTTACACATGTAAGAAGCCTCATAATCAAAATGCTTACCAAAATGGAGAGTTTTTACAAACTCCAGTGGTCCATAATGAAGCCTCCACCTCAGGGCAACAATTCAATGCAAACCAAACAACTGCTAGCAAGAAGGATCACTTGCATGAAGAATCTCCATTGGACAGTTGGCACTAAGAATAATTTTGTGGTGTAAATTAGGTAGTTGCTAACATAATAGCCCAAAATACAAGATCAAAGAAAAGGGCAGTAGGTTAGGCATCACCTTCCATAGTCGCAACTCAAGCACCTCAATAGGCTACAATTGTTGGGACTACAAGTAGAACAGTTGTTCCATAATCAAATCAACCTATTGATAGAGGAAAGAAACTGTAACTTATGAAAAAGGAAACCCTAAGTTTAATATGCAAAGCCTACAATAAATATACTTCCTTTTCAAAGGAACATTAGAACACAAATCAACAAAGTGAATAGATTGACATTCAAACATGAAGGTGAGTCAACCAAACCTATATTTGGATTGGAACTTATTTGGAATGATTAAACTAATTGAACTATAGATATGACCTAATTTGATAAATGGAATCTTTTGAAAAAAAACTACGGCTAGATCTGAGAAGTACTAGAGATTATGCACTTATCATAAAAATTTGGGTCTAGCATGCATAAAGGGAGGGTGATCCCACAACAGTGGTTTACAATTCTTGGCCAAATTGGACACTGAAATATTTTTTTTTAACTAAATCTTCACTTTTGGGCACCTATAGCGGCTAAACCATGAGGAATTTGAAGATGATGAAAACTAGAGTTTCGTGATATTTTTTCTGTAGATTATAAATATATTTTTTTCAAAAAATTTGAAATCATATTGCACTTCTTTTTCCATCTCCCTCAAAAACTAGTTTTTTTCAGAAAACAACATTTTTGAAAAGTGACGCTCACCATATAACGCATAACTTTTTTTCCATGAAGGATAATATTCTAATTCTTTTGAATTTAGATTTGTAACTCCGATATCTAGTGCTTCCACTTGGTTAGATAGTTTTTTATTAAATATTTTTTCTTTAATCAAGTTTCAAAGTCAAACCAATTACAATTAAGACATAGTGCGACCGTATAACGCGTAACTTTTTTTGTATTTATCAAAATTTAAAAAAAATTGTTGGATTAAGGGCTTCAATATCTGGTGCACTCATATTTTTCAAAATTTTATTTTGATAATCGTCTATTTTTCCACATGTGTAGAACATAGAGCTTGATTTTTAATAGTGAAAAACCTACATTCACAAGAAATAAAAAATAAATATAATAATAAAATTAAATTTATTTAAAATTATACTTTTTGGGAAGCTTATAATAAGGACTACATACTTAGAAAAAATAAATTTTAAATGAATTCATTTGATCCCCCAAAAGTTAAATCAAAAGTGGTTTTTTATCAACATTTTGATAGGTGTAAAGGAGACTCCGTTATAGGTATGGTTTAAAACTAGCGGGGTTTTATCCAAGGGGGTTTGATATAAGGTAGTTTGATTAAACCATCCTCAATTGGAATTCTTTAAATGGAACTTTTAAAGGCTTAAATCATTATATTTTCTAAAAATATGTGATTTAAGCAAAAATAAAAATCTCCCAGAAATTGTAAACCAGCTTTATGGGATCACCGGGGACTCAGTCTCCCAAGAGCATATGGGTCATTGTAGGCCTTTCCAAAACTTCAAAACTTTATCTAGCTCTTTTTTTGTTCTCTATTTCCTGCCCTGCAAACCTTTCATCTTTAGATCTATACTTTCAATAAATCTACAAAAGAGATGATTTGGGGTGGCCATATGGGAATTTTCCTTAGTCATACCCCTATTTTGGTATTTAAACCTCCACAAATAGTCAAACATCTAATAAAATATAGTTTGTGAACCCTAACCTTATGTGTGTCTAAGTTTGTTATGACCTAAAATGGAAAGAAATCCTACTCAAGTGTGTTAGAGAGATTCCTATATGAGAATGAAAAGATCTAATTACAGAGAAGCCAAACTGTTAGAGTAATAAATTCATCACCTAATTAATTAATTAATCATTAATTAATTGGGTCACTTTATGCTTTATTACACTTAAGCTAAACTTAGGAGTGCTTTTATTTCATTATTTGCTTTAATTAATTAGTTGCATTTTGCATGATTAAAGCTTCTAATATTAGAATATATGTTGTCTCATTCATTCCTATGAGGACACTTGTCATGTTCTAATCTAACCCTAATCTAGGGTTAGCTTTCATCCTTTTCATTAGGATTGATTCATTGTAATTATTAATCAATTTTGTATGACAACATATTCACAAAAGTTGTTCACATAATCCAGGTTATTTGCATCAATACAATTATTAGGTTATTGAGCACAATCTCACTTTTGATCTTCTCTATTGTGATAAGTAATTTCTTGCAAATGTTTCATGTGAGCTATGGATTAAATCAATCAATTACAACATGGTATCAGAGCTCATATTTGCAACCCCCTATTCAATTTTTGGAGGGATTTGACCTTGAGATATTTTTTGGTGCATCCTAGAGCTAAATGGATGTTACCATCATGTCTGGAGCAGCCAAAAACCTTAAGATCATCTGTCATTTTGCTCAAATCTGAGCAGTTGCAACGAATGGAAAAAAAAATTAGAGGCACATAGATCTATAAAGATCTGGGTGCCTCAATTTTCATGCACAATAGGTACATGGGTTATTATTCTAGTTTTTAAAAGTTTCCCATAGATCAAAAAAATTTCAGGTTTTTTATAATATTTTTTTTCTATAAATCAAAAAAATTGTTAGAATTTTTTGAGAAAAAAAAGGGAAAAAAAAGGAGCATTTATTGCTCTACGCAGGGGTTTGCACCTTGCATAGGTAGACTGTACCCTGCATCGGTCTTTGGATAGGGCAGGCCCCACAAATTGCTAGCCGCATTCTCCCCAACTGCTAGCTTCTTCAAATCTCCGATGGGCAAGCAAAACCACCGACCGACTTTAACAAATCAGGCAGCTTCATTCAAAATGGGCAGAGGAAAAAGGTCAACCACTGGCGGTGCTTCCAAACCTGCCGCCAGCCATCCAGCATTAGAATCTTTCAAGATTCCATCAGTATCTGCTTCATATTCCAGGAGAATATTCTAGGGAAAACACACTTTTCCAACAACTAGTTTTTTTTCCCAACAAGGGATATTTTCTTTGCATTCGACGACCATCAAATTTAATGGTGGGTTTCGCTAACGTCACGCTAACGTCAGCAGTCGCGTACGACCCTCTTTACCCCCTCCTAGCCTTGATTTTCCTTAAAGGAGCACTTTTTTTCTTTTTGGCATAACTTGGGCATATGGTGTCAAAATTGGGCAAACGAGATATCCTCGAAAAGAATGTTCTGCAAACTTTCCAGTGGTATAGGTCTCATAATCATATTTTTCCAATAGTTCATATTATTCTTAGTCAAATTCAGATCTTCATTTTGTGCTTATGAGCTCGTAACTTTTTGCTTGTATCTCCAATTTTCTCGATCCAAGTGGCTAGATAAAGGCTTAAATCGTTATATTTTCTAAAAATATGTGATTTAAGCAAAAATCAAAATCTCCCAGAAATTGTAAACCAGCTTTATGGGATCACCGGGGACTCAGTCTCCCAAGAGCATATGGGTCATTGTAGGCCTTTCCAAAACTTCAAAACTTTATCTAGCTCTTTGTTTGTTCTCTATTTCCTGCCCTGCAAACCTTTCATCTTTAGATCTATACTTTCAATAAATCTACAAAAGAGATGATTTGGGGTGGCCATATGGGAATTTTCCTTAGTCATACCCCTATTTTGGTATTTAAACCTCCACAAATAGTCAAAGATCTAATAAAATATAGTGTGTGAACCCTAACCTTATGTGTGTCTAAGTTTGTTATGATCTAAAATGGAAAGAAATCCTACTCAAGTGTGTTAGAGAGATTCCTATATGAGAATGAAAAGATCTAATTACAGAGAAGCCAAACTGCTAGAGTAATAAATTCATCACCTAATTAATTAATTAATCATTAATTAATTGGGTCACTTTATGCTTTATTACACTTAAGCTAAACTTAGGAGTGCTTTTATTTCATTATTTGCTTTAATTAATTAGTTGCATTTTGCATGATTAAAGCTTCTAATATTAGAATATATGTTGTCTCATTCATTCCTATGAGGACACTTGTCATGTTCTAATCTAACCCTAATCTAGGGTTAGCTTTCATCCTTTTCATTAGGATTGATTCATTGTAATTATTAATCAATTTTGTATGACAACATATTCACAAAAGTTGTTCACATAATCCAGGTTATTTGCATCAATACAATTATTAGGTTATTGAGCACAATCTCACTTTTGATCTTCTCTATTGTGATAAGTAATTTCTTGCAAATGTTTCATGTGAGCTATGGATTAAATCAATCAATTACAACATGGTATCAGAGCTCATATTTGCAACCCCCTATTCAATTTTTGGAGGGATTTGACCTTGAGATATTTTTTGGTGCATCCTAGAGCTAAATGGATGTTACCATCACGTCCGGAGCAGCCAAAAACCTTAAGATCATCTGTCATTTTGCTCAAATCTGAGCAGTTGCAACGAATGGAAAAAAAAAATAGAGGCACATAGATCTATAAAGATCTGGGTGCCTCAATTTTCATGCACAATAGGTACATGGGTTATTATTCTAGTTTTTAAAAGTTTCCCATAGATCAAATTTTTTTTAGGTTTTTTATAATATTTTTTTTCTATAAATCAAAAAAATTGTTAGAATTTTTTGAGAAAAAGGGAAAAAAGGAGCATTTATTGCTCTACGCAGGGGTTTGCACCTTGCATAGGTAGACTGTACCCTGCATCGGTCTTTGGATAGGGCAGGCCCCACAAATTGCTAGCCGCATTCTCCCCAAGCTAGCTTCTTCAAATCTCCGATGGGCAAGCAAAACCACCGACCGACTTTAACAAATCAGGCAGCTTCATTCAAAATGGGCAGAGGAAAAAGGTCAACCATTGGCGGCGCTTCCAAACCTGCCGCCAGCCATCCAGCATTAGAATCTTTCAAGATTCCATCAGTATCTGCTTCATATTCCAGGAGAATATTCTAGGAAAACACACTTTTCCAACAACTAGTTTTTTTTCCCAACAAGGGATATTTTCTTTACATTCGACGACCGTCAAATTTAATGGTGGGTTTCGCTAACGTCACGCTAACGTCAGCAGTCGTACGACCCTCTTTACCCCCTCCTAGCCTTGATTTTCCTTAAAGGAGCACTTTTTTTCTTTTTGGCATAACTTGGGCATATGGTGTCAAAATTGGGCAAACGAGATATCGTCGAAAAGAATGTTCTGCAAACTTTCCAGTGGTATAGGTCTCATAATCATATTTTTCCAATAGTTCATATTATTCTTAGTCAAATTCAGATCTTCATTTTGTGCTTATGAGCTCGTAACTTTTTGCTTGTATCTCCAATTTTCTCGATCCAAGTGGCATTGGAAAGGTATTTCGAAGCTCTTCAGATCTATAAATGCATGTTTTCTAGAATTTTCCCTAGGTACATTTTAATCATTATTTTTTGTTTTCACACTTTTCTTAATTACTTGGACATCTTAGTACCTAGAAAGGATTTGTTTGCGTGAGATGGGATCATTTGATTTTCTTTATCAGTATTGATGGTTATAGTCTAATTTTTTTTCATTTGAGTGAGTATCATGGGTTTTTCTATTCATCATTTTGTGATCAAATTGGACAAGGACAATTATGATTCTGGGTGAAATGGCATCCTAACACATCTCACGTGGATTGATATTTTTCTTTATCTATATGGACTCATTCCTACACCAGACACACCAGGGAGTTTTTCAGCGTGGGGCAACATCATAGATCATAATGTAGGGGTTATATGTTCTAGTGTTGATCTTGACAAGTTATGTATGTTGTATCAGACATTGAATGTCCCCACATACTTTGGACACAACTTTGGGAGCTCCGTGGAGACCCTCATATCTCTCCATACCCAGAGGATCCTACTACAGATTGTCTCATTCCTCTTGTAGATGTAGATTCCATACCCTTTGATGAAGATACTTTAGAGGAGCCTGAGTATATCACAGGTCTTGCATGTTCTAATGGTTCAGAGACTTGTATTCATACTCCCACTCTTCAGATCGAGACTACATCAACATCTCCTATTGTTCTTGATTAGTTTGACATCACCACATCCTTGGCCCCTATTGATTAAGTTCAACAAGACATCATACATCTTCTAGACATAGCTACTTGGGATTCGTATCTCACAAACATATCATCCTTGTTTGTAGAGTCCTATATTGTAGATATGGAGGATCATTTGATGACATTCATCTCCTCTTTGTTGACCTCCACATCATCGCTATTGGCCCACCATCTTCATCAGCTTTGCAACTTTTTCTACATCAATCTTCACAGGATCTTGGTTCGTCATCATCGCTTTCCGACATGTGGATATGTGAGCAGTTTTTAGAGGCACACATCTTGAGACATATTGGTTCATCACTCTTCACAAGTTTTCTTCGACGTCGTCCTTTGGATCTATTTCTTCCCAAGGGGAGGAATGTTATTTTTTGCTTTAGGATCTCTTTCTGGATTCTACATCAGACATCTACCATTGCGACAGGAGTTTCTTCATTATGGGGGGCCTTTTAGTCTCTTTCTATCTCTCCTATGGAGACCATTGTATATGTACTTATGTGATAGAAGTTTTCTTTGGGGGGTGTCATGTAATCTACCTTCTATCCTTCTTCTATTAGCGCATTACATTCTTTTCTTTTCTCTCTTTTGGAGGGGAGCTTTAGTCCCATGTGGTTTTCTCCCTTTCTCCAGTTATGAGAGTTTCATTTATGTACATGGGTACCTCATCAGCCGTTAGGGTGGGACTCATTCATGCATCCATTCATGTATTTCTTTATCATATTTTCGTTTCTCCCTATTTCATCTTAAGGGGGGGTGTTAGAGTAATAAAGTCATCATCTAATTAATTAATTAATCATTAATTAATTGGGTCACTTTATGCTTTATTACACTTAAGCTAAACTTAGGAGTGCTTTTATTTCATTATTTTCTTTAATTAATTAGTTTCATTTTGCATGATTAAAACTTCTAATATTAGAACATGTTGTCTCATTCATTCCTATGAGGACACTTGTCATGTTCTAATCTAACCCTAATCTAGGGTTATCTTTCATCCTTTTCATAAGGATTGATTCATTGTAATTATTAATCAATTATGTACGACAACATATTCACGAAAATTGTTCACATAATCCAAGTTATTTGCATCAACACAATTCTTAGGTTATTGAGCACAATCTCACTTTTGATCTTCTCTATTGTGATAGGTAATTGCTTGTAGGTGTTTCATGGGAGCTGTGGATTGAATCAGTCAATTACAACACAAACACCCTAAGTAAATATAAAATTCAATGATACCTTACTTTAGGCTGCAATAAGAATGAAGCTTGAAGATGAGAACACTTAGGAAACAATTCATTAGGTTGAGGGAAGTGGCCAAGTGCATCCCCTAAACCTAGAATCCATCATGTTCTTCCATAGGCATCAACCTTCAATCATGTGATAAATCTTGACCAAATATGTAAATATGCTTGAAAACCTACAAATTCAAATATGTATGACAAAATACACCTCTCAATCTTGCTTACATGAATTTTATCTCATTTTATCTAGTTTTAAAATGGTGAAAATACTAGGTATTTATAGGAATTTCTGTAATTTCCCAAATATTGGATCTTGAAAGCCGACATTTGAAATTTGAATATTAAAATGCCACCAAAATCACATTAAAAGTTAAGTCCTAGCTAAGAAGGGGGAACCATATGCCTATGGGCGTATGGGTCTTGGCCCATATTTCTTGGACATGGAATGTCGAGAGAAAAATAACAATTGGTTACATTTATTCAATGCTTGCAATTTGTTGGAAAATGATAAAAATAGGCCTTGAAATGCATAATAAAGGGAATTAGGGCCTATCTAGAAGATGGTGAAAATGTGTGAATGCAAGGGTCAATAAAATAGGTCCAAACCAAGTGTGAAATTGTACTATCACCTACAAGGGAGTATGCGGCCCTATAACATTACGTGTATATGCAAGCTAAAGTACTGAAAGTAAATCATGATACATAAAAAGGATAATCATATAGATATTATGATTCATTTATAAATGAGAGAATGAAGCCCTAGTGTAGCCATTTGCAAAATAACAATGTTAGGAACTGCATCCAACAAAAATGATTTGTTAGTTGTTCAAAATCATTTTATGCTTTCAAATAAACACATCAACTTATACAAAGAACCATATTCGAGGGTAGATATATGCCCCCTCAATTCTTTTTTCTTTATGGAGGTGGAATCAGGGTAGTAATCTAACCGCATTGAATTTCTATATTTAGTGATGGAAAATGCTTACGATAGTGTTATGAGATCACAACACCATCTATCAATAAACATTGAATATGATCAAGGATGGAACTATGAATCCAAAACAATGGAAAACATCAAAATTAGAGTTCACTAACCCCTATTATGGTGATTTGAAGTGTGCTATTAAGAGATTTCACCATATGTTAGTGCAAAATCACCTTTTTGACCATCAATTTCACATTTACTATTTGGAGATTCTGAGAGAGATACCTTCATGTAAAGGAGTGAAAATGTCAAGCCGATGACTATACGAGCCCCCGAGACTAGAGGTCTTGTGAGAAGAGGTTACAAAGGGCACCATCACACTAGCAGTGAGTTTCCTGTACCTACTCCTTGTGGTTTAACTTAATATTTTCTATTTTTTTAAAGCAATTTTTAAAATTCATGGAATGTATGTCCAAACTGGGTGGCTATGTCCTCTTTGGGTGACCTTGTCCCAAAATGGCACCCCTATCCTAGAATGTGTTGGAAACACAAGGATAGACAACTGAGAGGGGGGTGAATCAGTTGCCACTGAATTTTAAACTTGTTCAACTTTATTAGCTTTTCTCACATATAAAATCAATAACCATGAAATCATGAATGAAAAACACATTAGAAGCACACATAACACCGATATTTTTACGTGGAAACCCTGTTAGGGAAAAAACCACCGTGGAGGTCAGTCCACAAGATTATACCTTGTTAAAAGTATAAGGAAATATGAATGGGGAATGCACATGCATTGAAGCACATTGCCTAAAGCTCATTGCTCAATTACAAGGGAAGACACATTGTCTTATAGAAAGGTTTTGATTATATCCATCATATTTTGAACTGAGAAAATAGCATCTCCTAATGCCTTATTACAGTTTCAGTTAAGCACATGAACACTTATTCACTTTTCTTCACTCTTATTCACTCTTCTTCACACTCTGCTCTTTGTTTGAATGATTTGATCAATATTCACACATAGGATTCACACACTTCACACTTTCACACTTGAATTCGAATAAACAATCACTCATATATATCCACCACAAGGAATTACATCACTATAAGTCAGCCACAAAGAAATAATAAAATGAATACAAACAGTTGGCCCAAAACAATAAAGATTTTTCATGCGAATCAACCAAGGTCAGACACAACATAGTGAAGACAAAAGATAACATCCTCAAACATAAAATTCCTGAATTAATTAGTCCTCAAAGATCCACAACACGCTTCAACACCTTGTCAGCCAAGAACATGAAAAACATGAACGTGCTCGAGAAAATATTGGATCGTGAGCACAACAATCAATGCAAACATGCAACACAGATAGAGCACAATATAGAAACATCCACAAACATCATGAATCACCAAAGAAGCATTCGCAACAACTGAACTTACTGAAATCACATGATCTTCATTCAGGAACACAAATTGAAGTAACAAAAAAACTATTAGAATACAAATCTTCATAACTTGATCAAATATTCACACAGATCTTTGAAAATCGACATGGATAAACTAGATATACTAAAAAAGAAACCCTTTAGTCCACAACCTCTAAACAACAATGTACTGAGTTCACTAACAGACTAAAATTCACTTCACCATTGACAACCTATAGCACTTCTTATTACAATTTTCTCAATATCCTCGACATATACAACTTCTAGTGCATTTATGCTAATAGTGTTGAGATCAATGACAACCACATATCAAAAAAAAAACCACAACATCCAACAATCTCCCCCTTTGGTATTGATGGTAACACATGATGTGAAAAACACCATCAACGCAACTACACTTACTCCCCCTTAGGTTCTTCTCACCCAGAAAGTTTTTCACATTATTGTTCTCCCCCTTTGGTATCAATGACAAAGATCTCTTCTATATAAGCTTTGAACCACATATCTAAACACCTGAACATTTGAACATCTAACTACTCCTCATGAGTAGCAACCAACAAAACATCAATCCAGATCAAAATATGATCATGAAATGCACGGATTGATGCAAATCAATACATCTTAGTTCTGATTAGGAGGGGTAATCACCCCTAACTTCCCTCTGAGATAATCAAAAGTATCCTTAGGAAATGACTTAGTAAGTATGTCTACAATCTGCTCCTTAGTAGGCACATACTCCAATCTAACTTCCTTTTCACTTTCTCTCTCAAAAAGTGAAACTTGATAGATATATGCTTGGTCTTGGAATGCAACACCAAATTCTTAGAAATGTTAATAGCACTTGAGTTATCATAGAATATAATAATAGGCTCATCATACACAAATTTGATATCCTTCAACACCTGCTTCATCCACAGTACTTGAGTACAATTATTAGCAGCAACAATGTAGTTTGCCTCTTTAGTAGATAAAGAAATAGCATTCTTCTTTTTGCTTAACCATGAAATTAGCTTCTTTCCCAAGAAAAATGCTCCACCACAAGTACTTTTCTTTTCATTCACATGTCCTTCCCAATTAGCATTAGTAAAGGCACTCAAGG
Organism: Sequoia sempervirens; assembly: GCA_007258455.2. Classification (NCBI taxonomy): domain Eukaryota; kingdom Viridiplantae; phylum Streptophyta; class Pinopsida; order Cupressales; family Cupressaceae; genus Sequoia; species Sequoia sempervirens. The sequence continues at coordinate 215,948 of VDFB02294508.1, read as the reverse complement.
TAAGATCACCATCTTTAGGATACCATAGGTCAAAATCAATTGTCCCCTTCAAGTATATGAAAATCCTCTTCACAACAGTCACATGAGATTCTTAAGGATCAACTTGAAATTTTGCAACAATACATACAACATTCATGATATCAGGTCTAGTTTGAGTCAAGTAAAGCAATCCACCAATCATTGATCTGTATCTAGCCTGATTTTCCTTTGGAGAATCATCATCAGCTGTCAACTTGCATCCAGTCACCATGGGTGTACCAACTAGCTTTGAATATTCCATACCAAATTTCTTCAGCAATTTTTTCTTGTACTTGGACTGAGATATAAAGATCCCTTTATCTAACTGAGCAATTTGCAATCCCAAGAATAATTTTATCTCTCCAATCATTGACATATCAAACTCATTTTGCATCTCATCAACAAACTTCATGCACAAGCTATCATCTCCTCCAAATATGATATCATCAACAAAGACTTCCACAATCAAATCTTTATTATGATCAATCTTGAAATACAAATTACTATCAATAGTACCTTTTTTAAACCCAAGCTTCACCAAGTACTTATCCAATCTGGCATACCATGCTCTAGGGTTTTTCTTGAGTCCATACAATTATTTCTTCAACGAACAAACCATATCTCCCTGATCAGTCAACTGAAATCCATCTGGTTGTTCAATGTACACCTCTTCTTCCAACTCACCATTTAGAAAAACTGACTTGACATCTATCTAATAAACCTTGTAGTCTTTGTAATCAGCATAGGCAAGAAACAATCTGACAACTTCAATTCTAGCAACATGGGAAAAGGTTTCTTCAAAATCAATACCTTCCATTTGTGAATATCCCTTACATACCAGTCTTTCTTTGTTTCTAACCACTTCACCTTGCTCATTCAATTTGTTTCTAAAGACCCATTTAGTTCTGATTACATTTTTATCCTTAGGTCTGGGAACAAGATTCCATGTATCATTCTTTTCAATCTGTTGTAGTTCCTCTTTCATTGCTTCAACTAAATGTTCATCTTTGCATGCTTCATTCACATTGGTAGGCTCAGTCTTTGAAATCAAACAGTATTCTTCTACAATATTTCTCCAAGTCTGAACACCTTCGTTCTTATCACCTATGATTTGATTCTCTGAATGATTCAACCTTACATATGTCAGAGTCTTCTTAGAATGTTCTTCAACTTCAGGCTCTTCTGATCTCTCTTCTGCACTTTCACTAGTTTCTTGATCTTCTTGACTCACCAGAATGATTTGAACTTGACTTGAAGTCTGAACTTGCTTTCCTTGGTGTATAGTGTCATTCTAATCATTGGAATCATATCCAAAAGTTCTAGATGTTGGAGCTATTTCTTCATCAACCTTAACATTTTCACTTTCAACCATTTTCTTCAATCTCTTATTGTAACACCGGTAGACCTTACTTTTAGTAGAATAACCCAAAAATATTCCTTCATCACTCCTAGCATCAAACTTTCCTATATCTTCATCTCTTTTTATATAACACTTGCTTCCAAAGATCTTGAAATATCTAATAGTAGGCTTTTGACCAATCCATAGCTCAAAAGGATTCTTACTAGTACCACCTTTGATTTGTACCCGGTTAAGTGTGTACACAACAATACTCATAGCTTCTCTCTAGTAGATATGAGGTACATTTCCTTCCAACATCATAGTTCTGGCAGCATCTAAAACTATTTTGTTCTTCCTTTCCACAACTCCATTTTGTTGAGGGGTCTGCAGTGTAGATAATTGTCTTTGTATTCTATTTTCTTCACATAAATAATTAAACTCACCAGAAGTGAATTCACCACCTCTATTTGATCTCATACATTTAATCTTTAGACCTGTGTCTGTCTCAACCATAGCCTTAAAGATCTTGAAATTTTCCAAAGCTTCATATTTCTCCCTTGAGAAAGTAGCCCACATCATTCTTGAATAGTCATCAATAAACAACATGAAGTACCTGTATCCTTGTAAACTTTTGGCTCTAGTAGGACCACACAAATCAGTATGCACAAGATCCAATAGAATGGTGCCTATGTCCTGAGCGAGTCTCTCTTTTCTTTTAATAGTTTGGTTACTTATTTTTCCATGTTACTAATGATTTCCTTTGCTTCTCATAGGTCTCACCACACATAAGATTGTTGAGTGTGTCAATCCTTGTTATGTTTACTAATTGTTTTACATAAAATTTGTTCAAGAGTTTTGGTTTTTGCTTCTACTTGACCATTATATTGTGGGTAATAAGGTGTGGAAAGCAATGTTGAATATGAAAAGTTTCCAAAAATTTCTTCACTTCATTGTTCTTAAATGGTTTTCCATTATCTGAAATTAAAGTGGAAGGAAGACTAGATTATGCGATAATGTTTCCTAATATAAAACAACATATTACACCAACAATCATGGAATGAAGAGGAATTGCCTCTACCCATTTTGTGAAATAATCTATATAAGTGATTATAAATGTATGTCCCAAAGGAGGAGAAATATTCCCAATAAGATCCAAACCCCAAACCAAAATGGCCAAATAAGAACCTAGGCATAAGTTTAAAAGCAGGAGCATGAATCAAATTGTTATGCTCTTAACATTTATGAAATCTATTAACATGATCAAAATAGTCTTGTTCCATGTTTTTTCAATAACATCCTATGTGGATCAACTTTTGAACTAACAATCTTCCCTCGAAATGCCTCCCGCAAGAATTTGCATGAGCTTCCTAAAGGGATATAGGGATTTCATATTTTTTTAAGGCATGTAAGAAGAAGGCTATCAAATGACTACCTATATAACACATCTACTAGGATTATATATCGAGCTGCACGTTTTCAAATATGAGCTCTAGTGTTCTTGGTAGTTGGTTAAATAAACATACCTTCTTTTAAATAATTAAATATCAACATATACCATTCACTAGAGGCTTCAATATTAGAAACTAATGTTTCCTTCATCTTTACATCTATTGATGGTTTTGTGAGAGAGAGGAAAATGAATTTTAAATCCATAGAAGAATCCTTGAGATAAAAAAGGAAGCAATGCTAACCATTGCATCTACATGTCGATTATCCTTTCATGGAACATTGTCAATAGTGCATGATTCAAAGTGTTCCAAAAATTTCATTGAGTTTTTTATATTGTGATAACTTATCATTTTTTTTTTGATATGAACCATTGATTTATT
>VDFB02294508.1:175374-212662 GCA_007258455.2 Sequoia sempervirens | reverse complement strand
CTTGTGGGTTAGTTTATGTTTACGATCCTAAGGGTAGTCAGGATGCATGTGCCTAGGGTACATCTACAACTGATGAGATGGTGATGGTAGATGCCCCAAGTGACACATCTGACACATTTCCACCACTTTTTTCCAAAGCCAAAATTTTCCATGGTTTTCATTAGAAATCTCCATCACATGATTGCATGCTTTGCTTAAATCAATATTTATGATCATCCCTTTTGTATTTCTTTTCTTCAAGGTATGTACAATCTCATGTGCTATTATTATTCCATCTGTTATATGCCTTCTTGGAACAAACCCGCTTTGTTGTTGTGAAATAATCCTGGGTAAGACCCTTCTCAAATGATTGGCCATTACTTTTGATATGAATTTATACACCGTGTTACATATAACAAGATAGTCCTATATTCTTCAAATTTTCTACATGTTTCCTTTTTTGGGATGAGCACTATATTGGTATTATTTAAGTCTTGAAATATTCTACCCTTACCCTTCTCTCTTGACTCCACTACCTTGCTAAGATCTTGCCCTATGAATTCCCAACATGCTTGAAAGAATAGTGGCGTGAATCTATCAAGTCTTGACACCTTGTATGGTTGCATAGATACTAGGTGGCCACTTTCACTTCATCCTCCATCACTGGAGCACAAAGCATTTCATTATCTTCTACAGTTAGCATGTTGCAAGTGATTGCCTTGATTGCACTAGCCTCACCTAGCAGAGAATCAAAGAACTTTATGCCTAACTATGCTATTGTTTCCTTTTTCGAGATGATGTTGCCATTATGCTCTATTTGATTGATTCTATCCCAACTATGGTTCATTGTAGTTGAGTTGTGAAAAAAATTGTATTGAGGTCCCCTTCCTCTAACCAAGTATCATACGATTTTTCTCTCCAATAGCTCTCCTCTCTTGCTAGAATTTCACCATATTCAACCATTAGTTCCGTCTCCTTATCAAACTTGACTGCTATCATCCTTGACTTCATTACCAATTCACCCAATGCTTCCAAATCCTATTCTATACACTCCTTTTCAATGAAAATGTTCTTGAAACATTCTTTTTTCTACACCTTAAGATTCCCTTTGATGCGCTACAATTTTTTTTGAAATATAAACATCTTAGTACCTTCGATCAGTATGGGCTCTTCCCACCATTTCCTCATCAATTCCAACAACCCTTCACTCCTTAGCTACGTTCTCTCGAAATGAAATTGACCCTTTGTTGGGGTTGAATATTCATTTATTGTTATTTCCACCAAAAAATGATCAAAGATTGCAATTGGTCATATTCATGCTTTTGGTAGCAATGGTTCTTGCAACCAATTTTTGACACCAAAAAATTATCTAACCATTTTGCTATGTTGGTGAAACCTTTCCACCTATTGTTCCACATGTATGTGCCATTGGTTGCTTTGATATCTATTAGATTATTATTTTCCATGCATTTTACAAAGTCTCTTTGTGATTGTGAGATTCTTTGAATACCCCTAGATTTTTCATGAATGCCCAAAATGGCATTGAAATCCCCACTAACTATCACCTTTCTACTCATCACTTTGTAATTTAAGCTTATTGTATCCCAATCTATTTTTTATCTTTAGTTTTGATTGGACCATAGACATTAAAAATAGTATATTCATTCAAAGAAGACAACATTTGTACCTTTACTTTCATCCAATTGGGATTTGATCCAAAACGAGTAATATTTTTCTTTGAGAGGCACCACATCATGTCGATTCCTCCCGACACACCAATTGCATCCACAAAAAATCCATCCCAACCTTGTAATAATTGAAAAATAAAGTTGTTTCCTCCCTTGTTAGTTTAGTCTTCTACAACAAAATAACATCTATTTCATGACATTCTAACTGGCGTTTGACCAGCCTCCTTTTGTTAGGGGCATTAATGCACTTAACATTCCAAGTGAGAATCTTCATCTCTCACCAAGGGAGGAATTTCCTCCCTTGGATCTCAACATGTATGATTTTATTGATGTTTGTTCCCCATTCACTTCTGCTTATTTGTTTTCCTTCCTGCCTTCGAGCCTGAGGCTATTGTTATCTTGGTTGCACTTTGTGATATTCTTCTTGGTTCAATAATATCAATGGCTTCCTCATCACCTCTTCTGGAAGTCGATTCATCTTCCACCTCTATGCATATGGAACCCAATTTTTGTGTCCCTTCCACCATTGAAGGTGTTTCAAACTTGCCTTCTTGTGATATATCTTCCAAATACAACATTTTTGAACTATATCCTTTTCTATTTCAATGCCCAATTCCCTTGTCTGGGACCTTTATTGTTGAAATCCATGGAAAGGCCATAAAACCTTTGAGACTTGTTGGCGTTGAAAATACTTCTTTATTTTTCCCTTCCTAATCCTTATTCTCCCATGGTTTGTCTACCCGCACATCTTTCTTTCTAGGGGGGAATCTCTTGCAACCTGCTTCAAAATGATTGCACCTCCTACATTTTAAATGAAAGAATTTTTGATTTTCTATTTTAATTGGTTGAATACAATATTGACCCCTTATTGATAAATGAATTATGTAAGGGACCTCATTTATGGTTACAATTTTGATCCTGACATAAATCAAGGACTCACTATCTCTGAGATCTACTTCCATTGTGTGACCAAGGGCGTCACCTATTCTGGTTAGACAACTACCTGACCAATATTAATATAGATTATATAACCTTAACTATATTGGTCCTTGCTTTGGGTTAAACTTTAAGGGATCAAATTTTCACTCCCATTTCTACAAATATAAGTAACTGCTTCCATTTTTCTATTCATCAAATAGTAGCATTTTCCCTAATTGCACTTGAAGCAAAAACTACTACAAAAAAGAATTTTGGCATAAAATTGATCATAGGATATGTCTTCCAATTGTTGCAAACCCATTCTCCTATCTCCTTCCTTGTAAACCTCTTACCCAAGAAATGGCCAATAACTACCCTTTCTTCCAAATCCTTTGCATCATTATCAACAATATCAGACAAATCCACCTCCAGGCCCACGTCCCTCTATTGGTTTTTACTCTTACCATTCTATTTAAGAATGGCAATATCCTCTTTGTTTTGTTTTGGATCACCATTAGCCTTGATCTTCTAATCATCCTTACCTTTCACTTGAGCACCTTCTTCCGTTTTTTCTATTTTCATGTTATAGTTCCCCTATCACACTTTAATTAAATAATCTTCATTACTTAATTAATTTGTTTGTAACCTTCTTCACATTCACTTAATTAAGTAATTCTTAATTATTTAATTAAAAAATACCATTCTTCTTATGCCTCATAATTGAATAATTTCAGATTCTAATTTTCTTCCATAATTAAATGAATTATTTAATTCATTTAGTTGCACACTCCCTCCAAATGGAATATTCAAAAATTCAAATTTCAATTTAAAAATACCTCCCTCCAAAAATATCTCAAAATATAAATTCCTATTTCAAATTTAGGGAAGAGCTTCAATTAACTAAACTTTTCCTCTTTGTGCATGGCCTCTCCATCATTCATTCACTCTCTACCATTGACTTGAACTTTCTATCTCAATTTCCTATCAAATATCTTGAGATCTATAAAACAAGTCTCTAGCCTTCAATAATCTAGCTGCTCAAAATTTTTGATCTAATTGGTAATTCTCTCTAATTTGATAATCAAGCAATCAATCCTCCATAACAATCAATCTTCCAAGATTTTTCACAATTGAGTTATGTTTAGCATAAGCAATCCGACAAATCAAGGCATAAATCTCTCAATTTTAATAATCGAGTAAGGACTTGCATCTTTGGGTGAGGTAAAAGTATGGTTTAATTTGGTTTATTCTCTTGTTTCTTATTTGTTTCATTTGATTTTAGCTTGTCACTTCATTGGTAATGGGTGTAACTTGATCAATTGGGTCTTGGCTTTGTGATTTGATCTAACCCTCCTTTTTTTTGTCCCTTTTGACTTATCTTTCCATTATCCTTGTTCGCAAAAGTTATTGAAATGGATGAAATCTACAAGAATGATTGGATGAAGGATTTATTAGAACTAGGAAAATACTTTTTCATGTCTAGCATTCATAGTTATTAGAAAAACTAAATAGGGTAAAGGTAAGAAAATATTTTGCATTAATTTTTTAACCTTTGAATGATATAATTTTTCCTTTCAATTATCCCACTTATTTAAATTTTGACTTGATTAGAAGGTCATCACTTTGCAAAATTTATTCCAATTTTGATTATAATATGATTTTTGGTAAATTAAGATAAAAGAAATAGATAAACTTATAGGAAAAAATTGTTGGAGTACAATACCACTAAGAAGGGGGGGGGTGAATTAGTGGTATGGAAAATTTAAACTTAATTCAAATAATCTCTTTCAATTATTCTGAACATATGGAATGTAGATTTCAGATTTGATCATTCATCAAATAAAACAACATGCTTGTAAAGCCTTCAAACTTTGAATGAAAAAGAGCATAATCAGATCACACAAACTGAGAAAAACATGACACAATTTTTTATGAGTGGAAAACCCTCATAGGGATGAAAAAACACTCTGGAAAATGCCTCACTGGCTTAATAAAAATTCCCTATTTACAGAGCCTCACTAGCTACTTTTTATTCCTCATTAGCCAAAGATCAAACTTGTCTCACTGACTTGATCTTACAACACATTTTTCAATCATGAAGGAATACATTATAGGGTTTCTTTGTCTCATTAAAAATCATTACAAATTTCTGAACTAATATATCTCATGTCCTAAAGGTTCATTTTAGTGGAACCTATAAAATATAAAATATATCAATCTATTTTCAACTATCTTTGCATACAACTTTTACGAGACAAATTTATGCACTTTATCTAGGAATGATAACTCTCACAGAGTATATGATATTACAATAAAATCATCAAAAAATATAACAGTGACAAGACACTGTTTTTATAATCATTTAGAAGATCCCATATGCTACCAACTATCATCAAGTAAAACTGAAAACTTCATAACTATTTATTCCACCATGGTCTCTTTATTTTTACCAAACTTAAACTGATGTTTATACATGGTTGACACATTGAATTTAAATTGTGTGTGTATGCTAAGCAAAAGAAACATACAAATGTAACATATAACCCATGCTCAAGTCAACACCAAGATGCAAGAAACAACTTTTACATAGACTTTAGAAATTGCTATAAGATTTTAGACCCCGTGCCCTAGAAATAGATAACATATAGACCAAAGCAATACAATCATATGTCAATGCAAGTATAAACCATTGGTAAAATTTATTGGAATGTAAACAACAATAAACCCATGGTGAAAACCTCCCTCTAGACAACACCAAACAAATCATGAAATATACATGATGTGTCCTAGAAATAGGATTTTGAAGACACGGAACAATAATCCCATGTGATAAAGAATATACAAACCCTTGTGAAAAATAGACCAAGGTTGAAGCAACAAATAATAATAATGAAAATGTTATGAAACCCATTATAAATGGCCCAAACCCTTGAGTTGACTATGTGAACAAACAATGAAACCCGACTACAAAATGGAGAAACAATATATCTAATGCAATGAATAATAGGCCCTTAACAATTTTTTAGAAAAAAAATACCAATGTATTCAACAAAACTAGACTAGGGCTTCTAAGAATGGAGTTACCACTTTGAATACTTTTATCCTTGTCAGAATAAGTTGAATGCACCTTGTATGCATTGGAAGATGACTGCCTGAAAGTTCTTGAAACCATTTTTTGCATAACTAGCCATTATACCACCGTTTTCTTCAAGCTTCACCAAGCCCTAAGTCGACTATGAAAAACCAAGGCCAAGTTGTATTCATAAAATGATAACTTTTAGGGAACAATAATGTTGACAATCTCTTCACTTGAATACCAAACAATTATGTCAGTGTTTGAACTCAATGTCACCGAAAACCTCATAATACCTAAACATTTGTGTCAGTCCAAAGTTTATTTTCACGAATTTAATCAAACACAATAATGAACAAAGCTGATAGTCAATGCTTTGTGTCATTCAAGAAACTCAAGTGTATCATATGTGAAGTGTAGACCAAATCCAATGCTAAAGACTAGTTCATGGTCTAAACCTCAAATGTATCAAGTGTAGAACCAAAAACCATATGCATATAAAGTATTTTTGTCTCAATGGTTTATCAATGCTAATTCATAGTCATCCAAAATATCAAACGAATGATGTCTCATACTTTTCACAAGTGTATCAAGGTGACAACCTGCCTTGACATCAATTCCAAAACCACAATGTCAAAGGGGTCAACAAACTCCCCCTTTGGAATTGATGTCAAACCTGCCAAGTACTTGAAAGAATAATCATTATAAGCACCAAAACTGCCCAACCTAAATGTAAATATCATGAAATAACAAAAATCATCATAACAATGAATCTGAAATAGCAAAATGATCCTGTCAAGTAAACCAAGTATTGAATGTAATGCACTTCTGATAACCAAATGAACCAAAACCAAGTGAATATGTGTACCAAATGACCCTTTGTGCTGAATGAAATTTTTGATGGTCGAAATGGCACAACAACAGTTAAACAGAATACTGCTATTTTGTTTCTCCTGAAAGAGAAAGATAACACATGGATATCTTAGCTCCCAAGGTCTTTATAGTTGGTTCTTAACTGTGGTGATGTCCCTCAGTGGTCAATGTAGCAGTAATGTTCAAGGGGCCTGCTGGTGTTGAGCTTCTGGATTGTTTTGAGATCAAACATAAATTTAAACCTACTCTAACCGGGGGTTTTTAAAGAAACATAAAAAGATAGACCAGAGTTTTAAAACAAAAAAGAATGATAATTCACCTATCCTAACCAGACTTGTTATCTTTCAAGGATTTCCTAAACTAAAACTTCAAAACGAAATTAACTTGTGATTGACACACAGTTTCATTCGTTTACAGTGTTGATTTCAATAACAGATTGCAAGTTATCATTTAAACAAAACATTAAAGTAAGACCTCAATCCTTGAAAGGTTCTCAAATCAGATGATTAACTCAAGAAAAACACCATTTTGAAACACAATCTGAAGTAGATTTTAATCTGGATGCTTCTACTGTTAGTGAAACAGATAAGCAACACTTACAAAGTTGACACAATCACCAGTGTACAGGAAATCTATGACTCTAAATTGTTTCCATTTATATTGAGAAAACTGAAAAGATACATTATTGGTTCCTACTGAATCTAACTGCCAACTAAGAAGACAAAAGAAGCTCCTATTACAAAGAATCAGGATGCAGTTCTGTCTCCTCCTGCTTTAGAAAATTCCTACTGTATTGCCGCTCTTAACTTCTAACCTTTTTTAGTTCTAACCTTCACTGTCTAACCCTTACAAAGAGGCCTGAATGCCAATATATAAAATGTACAAAAAAGGAACACACTGGCTACTGTTTTAGGGTTTTTACAAAATATCTCCTAACTGCAGGAGGGTCGGCCCTCAGATCTTTCTGAGGAGAGTCAATACTGCATTTAATGAGAAGCCCTGCTGTCCATGTTGGTGAAGGATTTCTGCCCCCAGGAGAAGCCTTTTAGACCTTTTGGTAACTGCAGCATTAATTATTTTGTCTCCATGTCCATCTTTGAACTCCATCGGGGCCGCCTTAAATGTTCCAAAATATCACCATTAATACTGATCTATCCCCGTCAATGGTCACTACAGCTATCCTTGTGAGTCATGGTTGCTTCTTTCCTTCGGCCTCCTTCATGTCCTAGACCTTTCTGCACATTGACCGCCTTTTGGAAGCATCATTGGGCCTCCCTTTAGGTCTGAATATCATCACCCGAGCCGATCCATCAGCTCATGATCTTAGAATGAATAGATGTCGTTCACATTCTGTAGACTTCCTTCACAGGAATAGTCAATTAGTCAAACTAGGCCAATGAGTCACTCTTTTAGTTTCCTCTGATTGGTCGGGCATATGCCACGTGAGCTTCTTAGGAGGTCAAAGGTGGCCTGAACGACATCGCATGTCGGTGAGACACCTTCGGTGTCTCCCCGATGCGATTTCATCCTTCAGCAGTTATCAGCATGGCATGGGTCAATCGATGAGACGTTTCGGCGAGCTATAGAAGTCATATCGAGCTCGCAAAACCTATCGGCAAGACTTCATTCTTTCAGAAAGACCACATGGTGAAGTCCTTCCCTTGGCGAGTACATCCAGGTCGGGGAGACCTCTTTATGTCAGAGGGATATTACCCTGAGTTCACGCCCTGTCGCCGAGACTCCTACATTTCGCTGAGACCTTTCATCGAAGCCCCCTTTGTCTCGGCAAAACCATTGCACTCAGGGAGACATCTCCCTAAGTCCATCCTTACTTCCCCAAACCTGAGTCCCCCTTTCCTTTTGGCGTGACCTTTTTCCCTTCGGCAAGACCTACCGAGATGAACTTTCTTTTGGCAGGAGCCCATTTGATTGGCGAGACATCATACCGAATCCCCCCTTCACTCTTGGCGAGACACCATGCTTATCGGCTAGACCTCCTGCCGAAGGAAAAATTATCGCCAAACTGATACTTTGTTTGGGGCCTTCTTCTTTCGGGCAGTCCTATGGTGATATCTCTTCTGTGTCGCTGAGACTCTAGCACGTGGACCAGATTTTATGCTGAAGGCATAACCTTTTGTCGATCTTTTCATTTCGGGGAGACCTCTCTGTAGTCACGCCGATATGTATTCTTTTGTTTCACATGTGTCTCCGTAACATCCTCTTCTCAGGGAGATGTCCTGTAAATACCCCATGTCCTCGGCAAAAAAAAATCTCCACACGTTCACTTTTGGTCGCCGTGATGATCTCGTTCTCTCCCCGATGAAGTAATATGTCGGTGTGACAATAGGGGTCGGCAAGATTGCAAGACCTCATACTGATAGAACCTTTTGTGCTTCGTCGGTGAGACCAAATGTATTCACCAAGACATCTCCCCACCACAAAAGTTTCTCACCTAAATGCATATCTTTATCGGTGGTCGGCAAGACCTAAGACACTCGGCGAGAGCACACACCGAAGACACCACTCTTGCCGAAGTTCTTACCCGCTCCGCGCCAGTCGGTGAGACATAAAGATCTCACCGAGACCTTCCTCCTAAGGAGATCTTCACGTCGATGGGAAACCCCAAGTCGCCGTGACGATGATCGATGCCTCGCTAATAGGAACTTGCATGTGAATTCCACTTGCCGTGACATTCCTGGGGTCTGACCGATAGGCAACACAGAAGCATATTTAACCAAATTCATTATGGGTCGGGGAGACCCAAATAATCTCATACCGATAGGATCCCTAATGTGAAGCATTCAGACTTGATGGAATTTATAATGCAATATGGTCAGATATAGGAAAATATGCTCATGGTGGGGCTTATCTGACAAGTTAGTGAGTATGAACAACATGTAAAATCATCAGAATCACGTAGTTCTAACATCCCTTTGGATTTCAAACGGACATAGCCAAGCCACCAGTTGGTGAGACATGAGGAAAGTCTTGCCGACCCTTGCCTTAGAAGATTTTATGACCACTTGAATAGAGGAATGCTCTTCAGCTAGCTTCCCTCGGAGATATCCATAGATGAGTGATTCAATCCTGCAAAACAAATACCTCTTTTAGACCTCAGGAGAACATAAAATATGCCATAATAGGATACAATATTGCTTATAATTATTTCATTGAGTTCTTAGCAAGAAGAAAATCAACTCAAGCTGAGACAGGACTAAAATCATATTAGACAGAACAAAAGATAAAACATGGAGAAACAGAAGAACCCCCAAAAGAAAAGCAAATAACAGAGGAAAAGAAACCAAAAGAGAAGGGGGGGACCCATTTTATTACAAATAAAAAATGGGGTGGTTATGCAGGGCATAACAAATGGCGACTTAGCTGGGAAAATGGTTTAACCATTTTCAAGAAGCTGAAGGATTCAACTACCTAGAACTCCTAGTTTATGAACATTACAACTCCAATTGGGTCAGTTTTAGCAAGCAAGGTTGAGCTAGAATCTCAAATGTAAGTCTACGCTGGCCACCTTAGAATCTATGTGTGTGCTTGATTGTGCATCACTCCCTGATAAAGTTTTCCTCATCTTTTGAACAACGTGTAAGATTTGAACTACATGAGTTGATTTCCCCTTGTGCAATGATATCCCGGGCATTGCTTCGTTGCCAGTCAGGCGTCCATAGCCCCGACGGAGATACCTCTAGTTTTCTCACAACATTGCTCTATTGCAAGCCAGGCGTCCATAGCCCCGGTAGAGATACTGGAATCACCCATTCATATTGAATCTTCTTTCTCTTTCAGATAATTCTTTTTTTTTTTTCTCATAGAGTTTCAGATATTTAATTTAATTCCTTTTCAATATGTTAGATGTTTAACATCTGATCTAGGTTGAAAACTACCATGGACCTCATAACAACACTTGGAAATCATATTTTTCACTCAAATCTTACAACACTGTCATCCTAAGACAAATATACCATTACAAGAGGAGATGATCTTGGTGATTTGTGGCAGATTCAGAGGAGCTAATGAAGGTTACTTACTTGGGACCTTGTTTTCAATACCTTCCACAACTCTTATTGGCAATGGGTATAAAACAAAGAGTTTAGGACAAAATCACCCAACTAGCAGATCTGAAAATATCTAAACCACTCCTCTCCTAATGACCAAAATATACCTTAGATAACAACCACCATTCTAAGATGGGAAAGAACAGATAAACCCCAAAGAACAAAACAAGACAGAAACAAAAAGAACAAAGGAAACAAAAGACAGAAAGAAAGGACAAACAAGAAGACAACAAATTATTTACAAACAACAGAGCAAATTAATTACATAAAGAGCAGCAGATTATTGACATAAAGAACATAGTTACTTACACAGAAATTATTCACAAAGCAGAAACTATTTGCACAGATGCATCACCCAGCAAAAGTACCAACTTCATGACTCAAAATAGTGTTTAAGAAACTGTCCATTGACAGGCAATGGAACAGGTTCCCCAGTTAAATTACTCAATCGGAAAGCATTTTCTCCTAAAATCTTAGCAATCTGATAAGGACCTAGCCAAAGCTTGTCAAACTTTTGGTGACTGCCGTTCTTTTCACTAGCTTTATCCCATAACAATACAAGGTCTAATATCCCAAAAGCTTTGATTTTGGTTCTTTTGTCAAATCAACGTTTGACAACAGCCTGATGCCTAAAGAATTGTTGCAAGGCGACATCTCTTTATTCTTCCAATTTCAACAAAGCAGTTAATCTGACTTCTATCCTATTGTCATTAGAGTAGAATTTCTGCATGATCTCAAGGATAGGTATCTGCAGATGAATAGGGAAGACAGGCTCTTGGCCATATACCAGCTTGAATGGTGAAGTCTTTAGAGTAGCCTTAATCCTAGTCCCATCTACCCATAATGCAAATCTCAGCTGGGTATGCCAGTCCCTAGGGTTGTGTTCTAATATTTTTTTTATTACCCCTAGAAGGTTCTTATTGGTTGACTCTGCTACTCCATTGCCTTGTGGGTAATAATTTGAAGAATACTTCAAGACAATTTTGTGATCATATGCCCAGGAAATAAACTTAGCAGAAGAAAAAGAAGAGCTATTGTCACATACCAATGCGAAGGGCACCCCAAACCTTGTAGTGATGCACTCAGTGAGGAACTTGATCACTACCTCTATTGTGCTATTCTTGCAGGGCATAGCCTCTGTCCATCTTGTGCAATAATCAGTAGCAGTCAAAATAAACTTGTGCCCTGCAGAAGAGTTTGGGTTAATTACCCCAATAAAATCTAGTGCCCACTGGGAAAATGGCCTTACCTCATAGATGGGCTGCAATGGCATGGCTGCATGGCATTCTTTTGATGCAGAAATCTGACATATGTGGCATGTTTTCACATGCTGATGGGAATC
This sequence comes from Sequoia sempervirens, assembly GCA_007258455.2. NCBI lineage: Eukaryota > Viridiplantae > Streptophyta > Pinopsida > Cupressales > Cupressaceae > Sequoia > Sequoia sempervirens. The sequence continues at coordinate 200,722 of VDFB02294508.1, read as the reverse complement.
TTTGAACACACAAGGCTAGTAATAACTAGATCTAAGGATTTGGTGTGCTAATGAATCTGCAGACCCATGACCTGTGCCGTGTTTCCCATGAAACTCAGAGATCACATGCTTAGCCTCTTGCTGATCAAGGCATCGTAGGTACACTCCTTCAAAATTATTCCTATCGAGTAACCCTCCTTTGAACATATAATGAGAGCTCTTCATTCTCAGGGTTCTCCTTTAAGTTGAATTCATCCCCTCTGGACATCGATTGTTGAGCATAAAATAGACGATATCAGAATACCAGGGGTCACTGGAGAAGGACTGGGTTGTGTATTGCTGACAGATGATGTTGTCGCCAACGTTCGCCATGGACTGAGACAAGCCTGTACCCCTGACTAGTTTCATAGGGTGTATCTCCAGATCGAATTCTTGCAAGATGACCATCCATTTCCCTCTTCTTTCTCCTAGCTCGCTCTGCATAAGCAAAGACTTCACAACAATGTCAGGAACTATAGCGATGATTTGGCTTCGAAGAATGTAATGTCAGAGCTTCTTGACAACCCGAACCAGTGCAAAAGCTTGCTTCTTGAGGGATGTGTATTTGATCTCAACATTCTTAAACAAAGAGCTCATGAAAGCAATCGGTCTCTCCTCTGCCTCCTCTCTTCATTGAGTTAAGACAGCCGCACAGGAATGCTCAGAAGAAAAGGAATAAATATAGAATGGTTTTAAATAGTCAGGGCTGGTGAGAACTGGAGCTTCTAAAATGGATCACTTGATTTGTGAAAACACATCCTTTGCCTCCTCATTCCACTCTGTTTTGGCATCCTTCTTCATCATTTCATTCGGTGGTTTCACGATTTCAGCAAAGCCTGTAATGAATTTTCTCATGAAATTGATCTTCCCGAAGAAAGACCTCATTTCTTTCTTGCTTCCTGGCCTAGTGATCTTCAGAATGGACTCGACTCAGTCTGGATCGATTGATATTCCTCTTTCAGAGATCACGTGTCCCAAAAGCTTTCCCTTTGAAACTCCGAACACACACTTTCTAGGATTCAAGGAGACACCATACTGGATGCATCGTTCCAGAACCTTGGCCAAGTCCGCAGCATGGTTCAGTTGATCTTTGGAGAATACTTTTAGGTCGTCCATATAGACGATGATGCACTTTCCAATAAGATCCTTGAATGCTATGTCCATTGCACACTGAAAGGTCGCCCCAACATTTATTAGACCAAATGGCATCCTCTTGTATGCAAACGTTCCCCACTTTGTAGTGAAGGTTGTCTTCATTCTGTCTTCAGAGTTAACCATTACTTGATTGTATCCAGAGTATCCATCCAGGAATGATATCATTTGAGATCCTTTGACAGTCTGCAAGACCTCATCCAGTGAAGGGAGTGGGTAGTTATCCTTTTCTGAAGCTCTATTCATATTTCTGAAGTCCACACATAACCTAATCTCTCCGTTTTTCTTACGGACTGGAACTAAGTTAGCTACCCAAGTTGAATGGCGCATAGGGAAGATTATCCTTGCAGAAAGCAATTTCTGAACTTCCTTAAGGATTAGTGGCTCAATTAAGGCATTGACAGGGCGCTGTTTTTGTCGAAATGGCTTGGTTTCGGGCTTCAGGGGGATAGTATGAGTCATTACAGAAGCATCAAATGTCTTTAGATCTTCATATCCCTAGGCTATTGCAACAATATCTTTCTTAAGTGCCTTCAATATGTCTTTCCTAATTGCTTTAGGGAAGGCTTTGCCTATGTAGACATTCCTTTCAGGACCAGAATCAGCTAAGTTAACCATTTTGTATTCACCTCCTTTATCTTCAGCTGATATCTTCTCTCGAGCCCTTGGGTTTGAATAAAAAATCCTTTCTAAAGCAACCATTCCCTTGGGAATGTTATTATTTTTTAAATTGAGGACCTCTTCTGTATCACATTCTTCAGGGTTCCAATCCCCTTGATCTCTATTGGACTCATCAATACTTTTTCCCTCAAAAACATCTGAGCTTGCTAAGAAAGCCAGAATATGTCGGTCATCATCAAAGACTTGAAAGTTCATGATATTATCAGGAACTGCAGGGGTGGAGATTAATTCCACCGAGAATTTCTTGAGCTTGGAGCCTTGCATAGGTTCCAGGGTGCTTGCAGCAATAGTGAATGAATCAACTACTTGATTTTCTTCTCTAGGGATTAAGCTAATCCCAAAGGCATCAAAGTCCTCAATCAGGTTCCATACCCGATTTCTATAAGCTACCAGCCTTTTATTGTGACATGTATATTGGCTGCACACTTGCTTGATAACTATTTCTAAATCTCCTCTGACCATCAAGGCAATGACTTTCTTCCTATGTGCGAAAATCAGCCCCCTTGCCAGAGCTTCATATTCTGCTACGTTGTTAGTGCATCCAAATTGTAGCCTGTAAGAAGCAAATAAGGTTTTCCCTTTCGGGTTGGTTAGTACAATTCCAACACCATAGCCTGTTTTGGATTTGGATCCATCAAACATGAGGGTCCACAGTTAATCATGGGTTGGAGTTGATTCTTTTGAAGTTGTTATGGGTGCTTGAATTAGATGAGTCATAATTGGGGCTGCTTGATCTTTTGCATCAAGTATAGGGAAAGGATGCTCTGTAAGTTCTTTAGATACACTCTCCAATTCCTGCTTAGTTATATCATCTAACCTGTGGCTATCCTTCTGATAGCCACTTGTGCCTTTGATGGGTCTATCAAGTTTCAGCATACTTGTGAGTGCAGGGGTATCGGGAAAATCTCAGAGTTGTTCCACATAAACATGTTGGTTTGGAAATGTAACTGAGTCAAGTTCGATTTGAGAAGGAATCTCCTTTGAAAGTACCCTATCTCTGGTTAACATTATTGCTTCCTTGGCCTCAAATGAGAAGCGATTTGCAATGGTCTTAGGGTGACTTGAGCTAGCTTCCTCAACTTGGGAAATATGATTTAAAATGTCAATGCAGGGTTGACAAGTCACTTCAGAATGATTTTGGTAGTGTACCTTGCACCAATTAGGGAGTAGAAGACTTTGCAAGTCGATATCTTCTCCCAAGACCAGCTGATCCTGTTGTAGCTTGTTGGCCAATGCCTGTTGGTTTTCATTAATCATAGAATCAGGGAACTTTTGTATTGGCAGTTCTTTAGGATCAAGAACAAGAAAGGTTAAAATTTCATCTCTTTTGTAAACCCCTATTCCAGTTTCGAAGTAGGCTACCTCATTGGGGCAATCATACTTTGTGATGATATGCTTGAGGCGGGGCTCACTTTCAATCCTAATCTGGGTAGGAATTCCTCTCCATGGTAGCCACATATGTGAAAAGTCAAGGGAAAGATATCCCCCTAGACTCTTCATCAAATCTTTGCTCAGCAGCATACCATAGGTCTTAGGAATATCTGCTACTTGAATATCTATGTTGGTTAGGATCCTAGGGTTTGATCCTACTTGCACATGTATGTTTCTTAATTCCCCCACCACATTAACCTTTGTTTTGTCAAGTTGAATGACCTTTTTGTTTGTTTGAATGGGGTTCAATCCCAGCTTCTTACATATGGAAAATGGCATAACATTGCCTGAAGCTCCTGAATCCAACAAACAATTATGTAGGTTCTTCCCACAAATTCTTAAACTCAAAAGAAATGGTGGAGTACCTACCTTGTTTCTGTACAAGGTTGCATTCACGTCCCCAATAGAGGCAACCTTGTTTTTCCCTTTTGATTTGTCAGCTTGTTCTAAAGCTTTCAGCACTATCTCCCTTTGAGCAGGGCACCACTTTAAGATGCAAAAATATGACATAATTTTTTTGTTTCTGTATCTCAGAAATAATATCAAATTCTGTATTATAACTTGCATTACTTTTGAAAACACCAGAGGGATTGCCCTTGTTATGGAAGTCAGGCGGGCCTTTTGGTGGAGGAGGGTTATTATCAACACTTTGATTTGGAGGCACCATGTGATTAGGTGGCGCTGATGTAGTGAATGGTCCCTTACTATGATTTCTCAGGAAGTGTCCTCCTTTTGACTGAAAGGCTTATGAATCATATGAATCTTCCTTTGGTTCATTCTCCTCTTGCCTTGGGAATGAAGGTTCCTCCTCAAATAGGTCATAAGTCATTGCTGTATCTACTGAGCTGCCTTCTTTGTGAGGATTCCCTTGGAAGGTTTGAGAATATTCCTATGCCATCTTGACAAATTTCTCCATTTTAGGGCAATTCACCTCAGAATGGGTTGTAGTATCATGCAACCTGCACCAATTGGTCACGAAGTTGAGGTCAGCCACGTTTGCAGTATGTGATCTCTCCTCATTAGCTTGATAGTTGTGCGAAACTCCCCCATTATTGGGCCCTGTATTCCATTGTCTGTTGTTATTTGGCCTTTGGTTATACCCTCTGTTTTGGTACCCTTGGTTAGAGGAGTTTTGGCCTTGATAACCCCTTTGGTTGTAATTGTTTTGATTCTGTTAGCTACCCTAATTATTTTGGGAGGGGTTCAATCGAAGCTGAGCCATGTCATTGGTGACTTGGGACAACGTTTTCTTCAAGGTTTCTACCTCATTTGTAAGTTGAACTGTCTTATCACTTTCCACACTCTTAGCAGCAGGTGGCTGACCACCATGATTTGGTGTTTCAATTTGGTTCTGATGACCATGGGAACTTTGAGGAAGCTGTGATTGTTGAAAGAGATCAGGAGTTCCAGTAGCAAAGAATGGAACAGGTGGTTGAGTTTGCAATTCAGACATAGGCCCATAATGAGAAGGAGACATCCCTGGGACAGTGTTGAATAGAGGAGTTGGGCTATGCATCTGATATCCTATTGAAGGGAAACCTCCTCCCAGACTTCCTTGTTAAGAGTTGATTTGTTGTTGCAGCTTGATAGCTAGATGATATACTTTGGATAGAGAATCAATATCAGCTGGTTGATAGGTCCTTTGGAAGAACAAGCCAAGCAAGGGATCTATAACTCTAAAGTAAGCTTGAATGGCACTGTTCTCAATGACTAAATAGGGCTCTTGCAATCTCCTATACATTCGTTGGAACCTGGTATTGAACAAGGGCAAGGATTCACCTGGTTCCTTTCTAATAGTGGCAAATTGGTGGTATAAAGAGCTGGATCCACATAAACCCTGAACTGATTAATGAAAGCATTTTCCAAGTGTGTCTAGGTCAGAATGGAACCTTGAGGAAGATTAAGGTACCAATTGTATGCCATATCCCCTAAGGAGTAAGGGAATAACCTACATACTACATCATGGTGAGCTATCTGAGCTCTAGTACAAGCATCCTTGAAAGCTTGTATGTGCTCTTCAACACTCCTTGACTCGCCATGAATATAGTTGGGGCAAAATTTCTCAGGGTTCTTAGGCATGTCATGAAAACCTTCAGGAATAGTCCCCAATGGAGAGGGATTATTCTGAAAGAATTCCATTGGTGGCAGTGGTAGTGGTTGAGCCAACTATTGTATGGGTTCAACCAACAGTGATGACAATTGAGGTGGATGTTGTGGTGGATTGATAGGTATCCACTGGGGTGTTGGTGAGAAGCCTGGTGGAGTGAGCAGAGCTGATAAGGGTGGTATGATAGTTGAGCTAGTCTTATGACTCTTGTGTCTTATTGGGGTCTTGAGTTCTATTAAAGGTGATGGATTTTTAGTTGATCGAAGAACTCTGCGGGGCCTTTCTAGAGAGGAAAACCCAGTTTTATCCAGTTTTCCCTTCTAGGCCCTCCTTCTAGTGCCAGTTTCTGTTGATGGTCGAAATGGCACAACAACAGTTAAACATAATACTGCTATTTTGTTTCTCCTGAAAGAGAAAGATAACACATGGATATCTTATCTCCCAAGGTCTTTATAGTTGGTTCTCAACTGTGCTGATGTCCCTCAGTGGTCAATGTAGCAGTAATGTTCAAGGGGCCTTTTGGTGTTGAGCTTCTGGATTGTTCTGAGATCAAACATAGATTTAAACCTACTCTAACTGGTGGTTTTTAAAGAAACATAAAAAGATAGACCAGAGTTTTAAAACAGAAAAGAATGATAATTCACCTATCCTAACCAGACTTGTTATCTTTCAAGGATTTCCTAAACTAAAACTGCAGAACAAAATTAACTTGTGATTGACACACAGTTTCATTCGTTTACAGTGTTGATTTCAATAACAAATTGTAGGTTATCATTTAAACAAAACATTAAAGTAAGACCTCAATCCTTGAAATATTCTCAAATCAAATGATTAACTCAAGACAAACACCATTCTGAAACACAATCTAAAGTAGATTTTAATCTGGTTGCTTCTACTGTTAGTGAAACAGATAAGCAACACTTACAAAGCTGGCACAATCACCAGTGTACATGAAATCTATGACTCCGAATTGTTTCCATTTATATTGAGAAAATTGAAAAGATACATTATTGGTTCCTACTAAATCTAACTGCCAACTAAGAAGACAAAAGAAGCTCCTATTACAAAGAATCAGGATGCAGTTCTGTCGCCTCCTGCTTCAGAAAATTCCTACTCTATTGCCACTCTTAACTTCTAACCTTCACTGTCTAACCCTTACAAAGAGGCCCGAATGCCATATACATAAAATGTACAAAAAGGAATGCGCTGGCTACTCTTTTAGGGTTTTTACAAAATATCTCCTGACTACAGGAGGGTCGGCCCTCATATCTTTCTGAGGAGAGTCAATACTGCATTTAATGAGAAGCCCTGCTATCCATGCTGGTGAAGGATTTATGCCCTCAGGAGAAGCCTTTTAGACCTTTTGGTAGCTACAACATTAATTCTTCTGTCTCTGTGTTTATCTTTGAACTCCATCGAGGCCGCCTTAAATGTTCTAGAATATTACCATTAATACTGATCTATCCCCGTCAATGGTCACTACAGCTGTCCCTGTGAGTCATGGTTGCTTCTTTCCTTCGGCCTCCTTCATGTCCTGGACCTTTCTGCATGTTGACCGCCTTCTAGAAGCATCATCGGGCCTCCCTTTAGGTCTGAACATCATCACCCGAGCCGATCCATCAGCTCATGATCTCAGAATGAATAGATGTTGTTCGCATTCTGCAGACTTCCTTCACAGGAATAGTCAATTAGTCAAACTGGGCCAATGAGTCACTCTTTTAGTTTCCTCTGATTGGTCGGGCATATGCCACACGAGCTTCTCAGACGGTCAAAGGTGGTCTGAACGACATCGCATGTCGGTGAGACACCTTCGGTGTCTCCCCGATGCGATTTCATCCTTCAACAGTTATCGGCATGGCATGGGTCAATCGGTGAGACGTTTCAACGAGCTATAGGAGTCATATCAAGCTCGCAAAACCTATCGGCAAGACTGCATTCTTTCGGCAAGACCACATGGTGAAGTCCTTCTCTTGGTGAGTACATCCAGGTCAGAGAGACCTCTTTATGTCAGAGGGATATTACCTCGAGTTCACGCCCTGTCGCCGAGACTCCTACCTTTCGCTAAGACCTTTCATCGAAGCCCCCTCTGTCCCGGCGAGACCATCACACTCAGGGATACATCTCCTTGAGTCCATCCTTACTTCCCCAAACCTGAGTCCCCCTTTCCTTTCAGTGTGACCTTTTTCCCTTCGGCGAGACCTACCGGGTTGAACTTTCTTTCGGCAAGAGCCCATTTGATCGGCGAGACATCATACCAAATCCCCCCTTCACTCTCGGCGAGACACCATGCTTATCAGTCAGACCTCCTGCCAAAGGAAAAATTATCGCCGAATTGAAACTTTGTTTGGGGCCTTCTTCTTTCAGGCAGACCTATGGCGATATCTCTTCTGTGTCGCTGAGACTCTAGCATGTCGTCCAGACTTTATGCTGAAGGCATAACCTTTTGCCAATCTTTTCATTTTGGGGAGACCTCTCTGTAGTCACGCCGATATGTATTATTTTGTTTCAAATGTGTTTCTGTAACATCCTCTTCTTGGGGAGACGTCCTGCAGATACCCCATGTCCTCGGGAAAAAAAAATCTCCACACATTCACTTTTGGTCACCGTGACGATCTCGTTCTCTCCCCGATGAAGTAATATGTCGGTGTGACAACAGGGGTCGGCAAGATTGCAAGACCTCATACCGATAGAACCTTTTGTGCTTCGTCGGTGAGACCAAATGTATTCACCAAGACATCTCCCCGCTGCAAAATTTTCTCACCTAAATGCATATCTTTATCGGTGGTCGGCAAGAATTAAGGCACTCGGCGAGACCACACACCGAAGACACCATTCTTGCCGAAGTTCTTACCCACTCCGTGCTAGTCGGTGAGACATAAAGATCTCGCCGAGACCTTCCTCTGAAGGAGACGTTCACGCCAATGGGAAACCCCAAGTCTCCGGGACGATGATCGATGCCTCACCGATAGGAACCTGCATGTGAATTGCACTCGCCCTGACATTCCTAGGGTCTTGCCGATAGGAAACACAGAAGCATATTTAATCAAATTCATTATGGGTCGGGGAGACCCAGATAATCTCATGCCGATAGGATCCCTAATGTGAAGCATGTAGACTTGATGGAATTTATAATGTAATATGGTCAGATATGGGAAAATATGCTCATGGTGAGGCTTATCTGACAAGTTAGTGAGTATGAACAACATGTAAAATCATTAGAATCCCATAGTTCTAACACCCCTTTGTATTTCAAACGGATAGAGCCAAGCCACCAGTCGGTGAGACATGAGGAAAGTCTTGCCGACCCTTGCCTTAGAAGATTTTATGACCACTTGAATTGAGGAATGCTCTTCAGCTGGCTTCCCTGGGAGATATCCACAGATGAGTGATTCAATCCTGCAAAACAAATACCTCTTTTAGACCTCAGGAGAACATAAAATATGCCATAATAGGATACAATATTGCTTATGATTATTTCATTGAGTTCTTAGCAAGAAGAAAATCAACTCAAGCTGAGACAGGACTAAAATAAGATTAGACAGAACAAAAGATAAAACATGGAGAAACAGAAGAACCCCCAAAAGCAAAGCAAATAACAGAGGCAAAGAAACCAAAAGAGAAGGGGGGGACCCATTTTATTCCAAATAAAAAATGGGGTGGTTATGCAGGGCATAACAGAAATATGCTTTTCTCCCCCTTTTGACAACAATGCCCAAGGTCAAAGGGGTAGTAAATCAACAAATGGCCACTACAGAAGATAGAAAAATTGTGAAAGCAATATATGATCAACATAACCTGTATTGAATAACCAATCATCAAGAAACCAACTATCCAAACCTCTTAAACTGCTATCACAGTGAAAACCAAATACTGTTAGATCATAATAAAGAAACCATAAAACATAGCAAGGTCATAATGAAGCATAATGACTTCCATAGTATATAGAAGAATAATAATATATGCCAACCATGAAGATCATTGGCATAGTAGAATATCCTTGATGCAAAAACATGAGAAGAACCATACTAGAGCATCACATATACACTGTGAAGTAAAACTGTCTGAATATAGAATTGGAATATCAACATAATGAACCACCGGGGGTGAATAATAATCTGTGAAACTCCTCCTGAAACCATGCATCCAAAGTGAACTTGTCATCAAGGACTGTCATCAATAATACATGGGCGCCAAGGTAAAATATGACCACTAAACTAGTAAGTGATAACTTGTATAAAGAAAAAAGATTATCAAACAATCAAACAAGTTGTCTTCTTCAATATTTCTGCAACAAGAATCTTTCAAGACCAAAACTACTTCAGAAAAATGCATATTATTTCCACAACATGAATACGAATGTCATAGTTTCAACAAGCAAATGATTGATACTACCCTGCCAATTTATGACTGTCAAAGATGAGACACTTGTCCACACTCCACTGCCATAGGAAAATATGACTTCTCACTGTCATGTTATAATGCAACACTATTTTAATATACAAGATTCTCATATATCATAATCTTCACTATCAAAAAGCAACTCAACTGTCAAACTACTCATCACTTCACATATTACTGCTGTCAAGGTACTAATGCCACCATTATTGCCCATATAAGAAAGGAAAAACATACAGTATAAAAAATCACTTTGAAGAATAGTATGAGTACCAACCAAATGAAGTCTAAGTCACTGTCCAAACTCAAAAACATTGTACACAAGCTAAATGCAACTTCACTGTCACTAAAGCAACAAAGATGACTTGATAGACTATCATGCAACATTATCATTGTACTTGATCAAAACACTTACATAAGAAATCATCATGCTAAACACCAATGTGAGTGAATAAAAGAATGTCAAAATCATAAAAGCTTGAGTGCATCAAGAAGTGAGCCAACCATACAACATTGTCTTAACTTGAAATGATTATTAAGAACAAGAACTTTCTCGTTTATCATTGTTCATTATCTTTGTCCCTACACTATGTGTCTGCATGTTATTGTCTAGGCTTGAAACACACTGTGCTAGTCTAAATAGACACATTATCACTAGATCCATGGTATTCAAAGAACTCACCATCCATACTATCATCAAAAACCAAGATGACACCACAACCATCAAAATACAAAATATCCATGTTTCATAATAAGATCCAAGTTCCAAAGTCACTGAAAGAAACAACTAAAAACCTTTTGATCTCCATACTTCATATAGTATATACCATTGTGCACTATTAAAAATAAGAAGTAGATGAACTCATGATGCCACTAACCACTATGTATGCATTGTCTGACTATCTCATACTCAAAGACCAACATATTCATGATGCAAAGAAAGAACATGCACATAAACTACTAAGCATTCACAAAAGCACTGTATTTTCCCAATTAGAACCACACTATGACAGATAAACAATCTCATTGCTGCTAATGAGATATCAATCCCAATGAGAATCACTGTGATTTGAGCTATCACTGAGATAATGTAGATTGAAAAACATTCACTAAAAGAACATTTGATCAAGTTTTCTAAAGACACCACCAATAATGCAAATCTTTGGAGCAAGTAAGAATACCTTAGTACCAAACATGAACCAACCAAAATTTTCCATCTTGATAACTATGTATCAACAACAAACCTTCACTTTGAATCAACATCATGGATAGCACTGAATGAAATCAATAAAGCACTAGCTCAAAAAAAACACAAAAAGGTATAGTAAACCACATTGTCCATACAATAAAAAGTAAACATTCTTTGTGCATGCTTCATTTTTCATCTTATAATGAATCACTCCTTTTTTTCCCTCTTGATGAAGCCCCTTAGAAATTTAACTATGGGGAACATAACTCCTTTCTATTGCTCATTCAATGTATTGTAGCAAATGTTTTCAATCTTGGAAAACTACCTTAATTACTTCTATTATGTGACTAATGGTTAACCTCTTTGAATTCTCTAACTTACTAATGCTTTCATGATTACATTAATCAACAAGGATGCCAAACCTCTGTGAAGCAAACTATGAATGAATATCACTATATTTTTGTCAAGTCAATAGCTGCATGACAAAACAAGATATCAAAACTTGAAACAAAACAACCAGACAACCAAGCATTATGCAAGCAGGTCAATAGTGACTATCACATATAATGCACTGAGTATCAATACATGGTACTTCACTCTATATCCAAATCATTGAGAAGATACACTAAGCTTTATGCAAGAACAAAGAGAACAATATAGACCATTGCACAACATCACCAAAACCCATGTATCTTTTATGATCAAAGACAAATTAAATATCTTTGAAACCATTCTCAAAGTTGTATGCCAAGACTATTACACTGAATAAGCCACAAACTAACACTTTCCATGAACATCACAAGCACAACCATGAAATTTTCTTGAAGAATTATTAGCATTATAATGAATTCAAAGATCAAACAAGGACTATTACCAACTTCAGAACCAAAAACACCAAAATACCGCATAGATACAACCTCTTTGTTGTTATCTAAGGGGGTTTGTATGAAACACAAACATTAGCTCCCCCTAACTTCATGCTTCCCCTTAAGCACAAGTAGATGTCACTTGTGCAGTATGCACAAGCTTAGATTCTTCTATTTCTTTTTGTTGTTTCCTTCTCCAAACCTTCTTCTTTGGTTTCATTTTGTCACCAGATGCTTGTGACTTTGTATTTTTCTTATGTAAGCAATCATTTATTCTCTCCTATTTCACAAACCTAGTTCTACAGTTCTTTGCAACATGACCATGGCTATGACATTTATAACATATTACATTCCTATTCCTAGAGAATGCATATTGACTTCTTTGAGACCTTCTTCTACAATAACTGGCTTTATTCCCATAACCATTACATGAATAACAATAACTAGGAAATGAATAATTATACCTCACTAATTGACTTGGCCAAGTAGGTAGAGATCCAAGTTTGAACTGGTTGGATCTACTTCTTCTTCCTTTGTTGAAGTCCTTGAACTGTCTACTATCAACAGTCTTAATTTTTGACTTCTTCTTTTCTTTAGTCTTAGGGACAACAATATGATAATTTAAATCTATCTTCATTCTTGGTGTTTTTCTGACTCCATAAATTTGTCCTTCTACGAAGCCCACACCAGTAACATCCTTGTGATGTTTCTTCTTTCTTAAAATCTCATTCAACTTGTCGGTTCTCTCATCAAATTTCTAATTCTTTTCTAACTGCCTCCTTGCATTCTCAAGATCTTTTCTTAGAAAAACTATTTCTCCTTCAAGCTTTTGGAATTCAACTATTTTAACTTCCAAATCAGACCTTGTCATATCCGCTATCCTCTTGTTTTCTTCAATCCCTAATTTTAGATTGACAATCAACTCATCTTTTAGAGTGAGTTCTTTTAACAAAGAATTTTCCTCTACACTCTTTTTCAATGAGGCACTCTCACTCTCTATCTTTTTACAATCTTCCACTTTGGTTTGCAAGTTTATGCTAGTAACTTCTTCAACTCTTCTAGAGCCTCACTGGCTACTTTCTATGCCTCACTGACAAAGCCTCACTGGCTACAAAATACAACCTCACTAGCCAAAGATCAAACTTGTCTCATTGACTTGATCTCACAACACATTTTTCAATCATGAAGGAATACATTACAGAGGGTTATTTTGTCTCATTACAAATCATTACAACTTTATGAAATAATATATCTCATGTCCTAAAGGTTCATTTTATTGGAACCTATAAAACACAAAATATATCAATCTATTTTCAACTGTCTTTGCATACAACTTTTACAAGAATTTTTTTTGCATTCCATTCAGGAATGATAACTCTGACAAAATATATGGTATTACAATAAAATCATCAAAAATAGATTAGTGACAAGACACTCTTTTATAATCATTCACAAGATCACATATGTTGCCAATTGTCATCAAGTAAAGCTGAAAACTTCACAATTGTTTATGCCACTGTGGTCTCTTTGTTTGTACCAAACTTAAACTATTGTTTATACATGGTCAACACTTTGAATAAACCATGTGTACATTCCAAGAAAAAGAAACATACAAATGTAACATATAACCCATGCCCAAGTCGATACCACGATGCAAGACATGAATTTTACATAGACTTTAGAAACTGCTATAAGATTTTAGACCCCGTGCCTTGACAATGGATAACATATAGACCAAAGCAATAAAATCATATGCGAATGAAGGTATAAACACTTGGGAAACTTTATTGGAATGCAAACAAAAATAAACCCATGGTGAAAACCTCCCTCTAGACAACACCAAACAAATCATGAAATATACATGATGTGTCCTAGAAAGAGGATTTTGAAGACACAAAACAATAATCCTCTGTGATAAAGAATATACAAACCCTTGTGACAAATAGACCAAGGTCGAAGCAAAAAATAATAACAATGAGACTATTATGACACCCATTATCAATGGTCCAAAACCTTGAGTTGACTATGTGAACAAACAATGAAACTCGACTACAAAATGGAGAAACAATATATCCAATGCAAAGACTAACATGCCCTTAACAAATTTTTAGGAAAAAAAACACCAATTATTCAACAAAACTAGACTAGGGCTTCTAAGAATGGAGTTACCTCTTTGAAGACTTTTATCCTTGCCAGAATAAGTTGAATGCACCTTGTATGCATTGAAAGATGACTGTCTGGAAGTACTTGAAATCATTTTCTGCCTAACTAGACGCTATACCACCATTTTCTTGAAGCTTCACCAAGCCCTAAGTCGGTTGTGAAAAACCAAAGCCTTGTATTCACAAAATGATAACTTTTAGGGCACAATAATGTCGACAATACTCTTCACTTGAATACCAAACAATTGTGTCCTTGTTTGAACTCAATGTCACCAAAAACCTCATAATACTCGAACATTTATGTCAATACAAAGTTTATTTGCATGAATTTAATCAAACACAATAATGACTAAAGCTCATAGTCAATGCTTTGTGTCAGTCAAGAAACTCAAGTGTATCAAATGTGAAGTGTAGACCAAAACCAATGCTAAAGACCAATGCATGGTCTAAACATCAAATGTATCAAGTGTAGAACCAAAAACCATATGCATATAAAGTATTGTTGTCTCAATGGTTTATCAATGCTAATTCATAGTTACCCAAAATATCAAACCAATGATGTCTAATGCTTTTCACAAGTGTATCAAGGTGACAACCTGCCTTGACATCAATGCCAAAACCACAATGTCAAAGGCGTCAACAAAATCCTCCATACCACAAGGACTATATGAGTGGAAAGTCATTTTGTTTGGTTTAAGCACAACACTAACTTAATTTTAGAGGAGAATGGATAATGGTCTATAACATTTAAAATGATTGTGTGCACTATACATAGATTATATTTTAACAAGTTCTATAAAGGAGCAAATAGAATTTAAATCTGTTGTTTGAAATTGTCTAAAGAAATGGATTTTTTTTGTTTGAAAAGAAGATGATTATTGGTAGCTTAGATATATAATTTCTAGCTTTGATTTAGATCAAGGAAAATTGAGACTCTAGCCACATATACTAAAGAGAATCTAGGATTTCCTAGATATTCAAACTGATAAAAGTCAAATTCAAAGGTTTCTTGCATGTCTACATTTATGTTTCACCATTTTATGATGGTTTATCAGTAGTAAGGCAACAATTATAAAATATTATGAGAAAAGGTGGTTCCAAGTGGAACGAAAAGGCCATTGATACAACAATCTAGATTAAAAGAAAGTGTTTGTATTTACCTATTTTCCAAATGCCACAATAAGGTGTTCCATTAATTTTATATATTGATGCTTCTAATATAACTTGGTCAATTTTTTTGACACAAGAATACCTAGACAACAAGAAATAAATATGTGGTTACCGATCAAGTACTTTCTTCGAATTAGCAAAAAAAGCATACCTACAAAAATGAGATAGTAACAATAAAAGAAGAATATAAAAAAATCAAGATTTTCCTAAAACCATTAAACTTTATTGTGAGAAGAAAAATCCAAACTATGAGAGGCCTTGTCAAGAAAAAACTAGGCAAGGGCCTCACCCAAGGTAGAATTACTTGATGGTATTTTGAATTTCAAAATTATGATTTTTTAATTGAATAGATCCAAATAGAAAACCATTCTATTGCAATTGTTTAATTAAAAATTTCAAAGTTGTAGTAACAATAATCTTAAAAGAAGATGATGAGCCAATATTGCCCATATAATTTATGGGAAGCCCTAGTTGCAGTAAATATAAGGAATGTTATCTCATTTGATTTATGCATAAGGAGGCTTTCATATATTTGGTCACTTGAACATAAAATCTATCATCTTGGAATTGTAAGTAGTATCTATTTTGGAAGGTTCCCATTTGAAAACCATGTGGAAGACTGGTGAAATAGAGAATGTCACGATAAATTTCTTGGATAAACTCAAGCTAGGATTACTAGATTTTTTATAAGTGGAATAATAGAATAATTGATGGTCATAATTTTATAATCTTCCAAGACTATAATATTACCCTATAGATTGGGATTAACAACTAAAAATAATAATCAAATATGGTAAGTGTTGGTGTAAATAAAGTCTTGTACCTAGTTAACTCATTACTAGGGGACTTATTTAAACATGTTAAGTTTACTTAGGTCATAGGAAGGAATATTTATAGAAGGTGTTAGTTTTCATTAGTTGTTATCTTATCTTTTGACTTGTAACACATGTGAACCTAAGTAAGTGTGATGAGTTGTCTCATGTCATATGATTAAGACACTTGTCATAATCCTATGACATCTTGTATCTCACCTTGGCTATATAACCAAGGGGTTTCTACTACATTGTACATCACATTATCATTAAATCATATTGATAAGAATATAGTTTATTATTGTCAGATTCCATTCTCTCTCTTTGTGCTTTCCATTTGGTCTCAAGATCTTGGAAACCATAGAAAATTCTAACATGGTATTAGAGCGGGTTGGGTGCCATTGGAGAGTCTTTTTCTAAAGGTGTTCCGATACCATGTGGGAGTAAATTGTGACTCCCCAACACCCCCATGAACAATTGCTAGACCAAAACCACTTCCACAAGAGAGAGAATGGAGAGAAATCTTACTTCAACAATGCAATATTGATTAATGGTTGATTATGCTTGAATAAGCTTGAATTGATACAAATGTGCATGAGATACCTTGCTTATAAAGGAAAGGTTGAGATACCTTGCTAAGCATCTCACCTTAGATATATAACCAAGGGGTTTCTACTACATTGTACATCACATCATATCATTGAATCATATTGATAAGAATACAATTTATTCTTGTCACATTCCATTCTCTCTCTTTGTGCTTTCCATTTGGTCTCAAGATCTTGGCAACCATAACCAATTCTAACAATAATGTATTGAAAAAAATCTAGAATGGGACTAGATTAAAGGTACTTACAGAAGAGCCACATTCACTTTTCACTCACATGACTAACAACAAATAAATTGAAGAAATTTAAAATTTGTCACCAAAGCTATGATATAGAAGGGCCCAAGAGTAGAAGCCCACTAATGTGTGTTGTTGCATTCACAACAAGGAGCTAGGATGTGGAATACATAGTGGACCCTACAACTATTACAACTTTTCTTGTTACTTTAGGAATATTTGTACTTACATTTCTTTAGTGGTTTTTCTTTTCTTAGGTGTCATTGATCAAGCATCTTTTTTATACTCTCTTGATCTCTAAGCCTGCTTCCTATGAATGTAATGGATTTGACGGTATTTGTCTTTAGGGAATTGGAATTAAAAGTCTAGAGTTTTGAAGAGTCTTGGAGATGTATGTTCTCAGTTTGTGTTTTTAAGTGATTTGGTTTTATGGTTTTAGTGATTTGGTTGATTAGAAATTTCTAATGGGTATTCGGGAAAAGTCTTTATTGACTTTATCAATTAAAATATCATGTTTCAAAATATATTGTAGTTCCTTCTATCTATGCTATTGTAGTTGATCAATTTGATTTTAATAATGGAAAAAGCCATTGTCCAATCTATTGAATGCAATGTGGGTTAGTAGTTATTATAATGAAGAATATAAACTAATTATATGGCCTTTCCCTCCAAACAAATGTTATGTCAAATTTTTTTTCATGTCTACTAATATACATTTATCAATTTGTTTTTTAAAAAATGACTTTTTCTATTTCAAAATCATTCAATGGGTACATTAAAAAAATAGATTAATTCAATATATTGTAAGATTTGAACATAGAAATTAGTCAAATAATTTCTTAAGGAATATCTTTAAAAGATCTATAAAAAATCATTCAATTTAATTTCCTTTTAATGAATCCAACTTGTAATATATTTAAATTATGCTTTACATATCTACAACTCCAGTTTAAATATTTGTACAGAAAATTATTTTAAAAACCTTAGAAATTCCCTATAAACATTTGGAAACTACCTATGAATGTTTAGGAGTAGAATTTTGTAGAACATTTTTGGGGGAATTCTCCAAATGATGTTTTTTTCAACTTAGACGAGTGATAGAAACACTCAAATTTATGCAAGTTAATTTTTTTGAATATCACAAGATTTACCTCAAATGAGTTAATGTTGTTGAGATTGCCTGTTCTTCTTTTCACATAAAAGTTTAAGGAAAAAATATTTTTAAGCCCTCTACATATGCCGCTCAAAAGGTACAATCGTTGAATTTACATTTTCTATTTGCATCCAGCTTACTTGTTTTATTTTTGTATTACATTACTATTTTAGTTATATTTATGGAGATCATTTTCTTTGTTAGCAACAAATTTACTATTGACTTTATTACATACATATGCCTTTGGAATTCATTAGTGTTAACTAGCTTCTTGTTTAAACATAGTCTAACATGCCCATAGATAAGAAAAATCAGACCTTTTGTAGTTATACCAACTTGTGAAGCTCTTGTCCTGTAGATATATTTATTTACGCATTCATAATAGAGACATCTCATAGAACTGAACTTATTCATTCTCTAGAGATTTTGGGAATTATTACTATCAAAGCATTAGAAAGGATAATTATTCTTATTTGTAGCACACTGAACTAAAATTTTAAAGTTCATTCTCACTTGTGACTACCTTTGTGATAAATTTTGTCCCCAAAATCATTGTTCTAGATTGAATGCATACATTGTTTCTTGGCAAAAATTCTAAAATATTTGTCATATAGAGTCATGTCTCATGTAAGAGATATGACTATCTATATATGATATCTATGTAAAAATCTTTGGATCCATAAATTTGACAATGGAGCAAATCTATTCAAGCTCTCCAATTTCAACAATTGATATTAGAGCTAGGTTGTAGTATTGATAGCAAAGATTATTGTTGATTTTTAAAGGAAAAATTTCAACATTGATCACAAAGATTATTATAAAGCTTAAAAATTTATTTTGATCATAGAGATCATTGCAAATAGCGAATAATTTAACGAGTGACATCTCTATTAAATTGATTGGTGTTGACAATTATGGAGAATGACATCACTAGATGAACAACATTTTTCTTTTGTCAAACCTCACCTCCATTTTCAATGGATCTATTGTTATTTCATGCCACCTTCTATGACCCATCAATAAGAATTGATCTGAGAGATCCTATATGTGCCATCTTGCATGAATATTCATTGAAAAGTCCCAATATGGGTTGTCCCAAAGTTTTAGACTTTCAATCTTTCGCTTACATGTCTATCTACATGCCTTCTCTATCGCTGTCAATCCTCCATCTCTTTCACCTCTTTCTTTCCACTTTTTTCCCAAGTGTTTTGAGTTTCAACCATTGGTCTTAACTTTTAACTCTTATCACTCCCCTTCGCTAGCCTTATTTCCTCCCCTTGATCGTCGAAGTCCTGTCAAGATTTGACTAAGTCTTGATATTTCAGATTTTGGGATCAACCTTCTTCTCTACTTCCTACCATCTTTTATTCTTAAGCCTCAAGCCTTCTCTCTGATCTCAGAAGTCTCAATTAGGTCTTTCAATATTTTCCTAAGTCTTGAATTTTTTCACTTTCAGGACTTGGGCTTCTTGATTACCTTTTACCACCTTCATCTTAATGCATATATGCCTTCCTCCTGATTCCCAATCCTCGATATCTCATTCTCGTCTTTCAACAATTAGGATTTCCATTTAAATTTTTTCTTAATCTTTATGATAAGGCATAAGGTTTCATCTTGAGGCCTGAGCCCTGAGGCATGATGCTTGATGAGGCTTCTCCTCTATTATTTAAGATTGCAACTTTCTTCTCTTTGGATTTTCAACAAGTGTTCCTTGGAAGGTTCAAAACGCAATGTCTGATGAAGATGATCTATTCGAGGATCTATGTCATTTAATGCTCAGCTGAGTGGTTCTTTGGAGCCTGAAGAACTAAATTTTTTGTGGAATGGCGTGTTTCCTCACCACAACACCATTAATGCTCGAACAACTTTCTCACCTTCTTGTTCTAATTTTTGGGGCTCGAGGACAATATTTAATGCATCTCCTGACAATTATAGGTGGGAATATTGGTACCCATTCTCATTTATTATTGTTGATTATCCCTTTTGTTTTGTTTCATGCCCAAATTACTGATTTCATAAGGAATCTAGGAATCACGTAAAGGCAACATTCATTGTAGAGGTATGGCATGCACGTGAAGGTTATCTAGACTTATCTTCAATGCAAAATTCAATGGATTGATCTCCTTAATCCTAAGTTGATCAGATTTTGTTGAATACTAACCCTAGTAGGGTTAGGGTTTAGTCTAAATTAATTCAAGTTATGCTTGCACTATAAAATAAACAAGTGTACTCATTCTAAGGTTCTCCCTTTGGCTCCTCTAGCAATTTTTTGTGGTAGACATTGCATCTCTATATTCTGCTATTATAATTTTGGCTTCATGCCTTTATGTTATGAAATTGGCCTATCTTACCTCCTCTTGGTTGTAATATTATATGTATACTCTCTTACCTCCATATTCAAAGTTCTTGTGCTATTGAACATTCATGTATGATTTTGTTTCCTCTTTTTGATTGTTATGTGAATATCTTCCTCTATATCATCTAACTTGAACCCTAACCTTCATATTATTTCTTGAAATTTCACAATATAAAGATCTATGTAAACCTCTTGGTCTCTTTTGTCACATCATGTGTTATTCTGAAGAAAGAAGAATCACATTTCTATCTTGGTTTATTACCTCCCATTTCCCTTTAGTGCACTCCTTCTATCCCCTTTCCCTTGTTATTTGTTAGAGTAGGGTACTAGTAGGATTTCATATGCTAGGTTGGACCAACATATTTGCACGTAGATTAGAAGAGGAAGATGGCCTTCTCTGGAGACTTGACCTCAAATTGCAAGGTCACACACCTTGAGGTCATTTCCATTGTGTCACTAGAATATTGAGCCTATGTTCAACAAGGAGCAATTTTATGTGACAACAATTTTTTTCATGCCCAATGGGACAATAAAAAGTTTCATTTCAACTTGTTGAGAGAGTGGTGTTTCTCTCAACAATTCAACCTTGAAGAGGCATCTAAAAAATTACTTGGTGAATCTGCATTCAAGGGAGAAATTTGCAATCAAGTTGGTGACTCAGATGCAATTCAGAACTCCTAGTTCCAAATCAAACCAACAAACTCATGCCTAGAATTCAAACCAAGGCATCTTCTAGAGGTAACTTTCAATATATTGAACTATCATTTCTTGCATCTAGAAGAAGAAATATTACACACTCCTTATCACCTATATGGAGAGGTAGAAATCCTACCAATCCATCTCCTGGAGCTCTATCTACACCACTATTGGGTAGATTATTTCAAAGTAGGACACCTAGTGCCCATACAAAAAGAGATTTATTCCACATGGTTGCTCCTAGAAATCAATATTTTGTATCCTTTGATGGTGGAAGCCCTTTAATTTTAGCTCAAAGAGATGGAATACTAGTCAATTCCTTAAATAGTATCCCTCATTTCATTGGTGAGACATCTACAACTCTAGCAGAACACATATTAGATGTGGCAAATATATGCTCTATGCATAATATTGTAGACACTGAAAAATGTCCTAATCATTGTCATATATTTAAATAATATTTACTAACATCATTTCCTCTTTAATCCATCCTCTTTTCCCTTAATTAATTTAATTAGCCTAGATAATTAATTAATTGCATCATTTCCATCTATTTGGCTTAATTAATTAAATCAGGTTAATTCATCTATTTTCACACTAACACGTCTTCTAATTAAATTAAATAAATCAAAATATTTAATTTAATCTCCTAAATCATCTTATTTAATTAAATAACCTTAAGTTATTTAATTAAATATCATTTCACCCCTCCCCTATTTATTAAATCATCTAATTTAATATCTCTTAATTCTTCTAATTCGCTAATTGCATAAATTAAACCTTGTTTAATTAGCAATTAAACCTTGTTTAATTAGCAATTAAACTAATTTTCTTCTAAGCAAAGGGAATATTCCTTATCTTCCTTTTAATTTATAAATTATCTTTTTCCTCACCCAAAAGGAATATTCTATGGAATATTTTCTCTCCTCCAATCAACTCACTTAGCTTCAAATGCAAGTTAACCTTTAACCTCTTTAGAAAGTTACCTTTGACTTGTGTGAGCAGGTCAAAAGTGTGTTTGTTTCAGGCAAGGGTGAGCCCTTGATTAACTTTCATCGTGCATTCCCATCTGTTGATGAGAATCTATGATCCATGTCTCTCATCCCTTTCATCTTCAAACCATTGATTAAGCTTTTTGATCTCAACCATTCATTCCTCATTTTCTCTCCTATAAATAGGTCACTATTTGGAGACAAATGAATCCATCTTTTTTAGAGAAAACTTATGTTGTTGAAACTCACTCATCCATCTTTCAATCGCAAACTTATGTTGTTGAATTCACTCACATACACACTCATCTTTTAATTACTTGTTAGCTTGTTTTAGCTCATTTTCATTGCATAATAGCTTAGAGCATCCATTAATGGCTTCCATGCATCCATCTTATTTTGTATAATTATTAGGGTTTTCATCTGTAAGCATAATTTTAGCTTAGCAATAGCATAATTAGATCATTTGTAGCATAAAATCATGGTAACTTAGCTTGCATCTTGTTCATTTTTAACATAATATAGGTTTTCATACATCAATCACTATGGTTTCATCAATTTTCTTCCATAGAATCAACTGAAACAGGCTCACTAATCATAGGATTGGGAAAGGGTCATCATTCCACATCAACATGATACCAATTCCATAATAAGATAAGTTTCATATGGATTAGAGTAGATGTTTTGAAGGCTTTCATGATTTAGTATGTTAGGTTTTGATGAAATGTTTAGTTTTAATTTTATTTGATCGATCTTGTTGAGATTTGAGTATTGGTGGCTTTGTTATGCTTTGATTCTTCATGGATCAAGCATAATTCGACCAATACCGGTATTTTTGCATCACATTCTAGTGCTAGGAGGGAAAACTGATCATCTATTTGTTTTCTAGCTTGAATTCCATGTTCATGTTGTTTTGTAGGTTGCAGCGATGGTCAAATCACAAACAACGATGCTATTTCAATAGCGTCACCATAGAGTGACGCTTAGGTAATTTGAAACGACGAAACATATTTAATCTACCAACACTGATTTAAATATGGTGACACGTATTTAATTTGAAGATATTGAGAAATGTAAACAATGATGCTCAAACTCACCAGTTCGATGCTTTTAAATTCCAAACAACGACACCATCATTAGAAGTAACACCCATCAAAATAGCAACGTGATCGTGCTCACTGGTCTTGCTGCAGAGCGATGCCCATTTTCACCAGAGTGACTCCCAAATCTCAAATTGCGACGCTATCGTGTTCAGCGACGCCCAACTAGGGTTTTAAGGACATGAAGCGAAAGTGAAATAAATTCTCTTCTCTCTCAAATTCTATGATCGTAACAAGCATTTGACGCTTTGGGGCAATTATAACCCATTTTCATGCTTTCTACTTTCTGCTTTAGGAAACACACTAGAGTTCAATTTGGTTTAAAATGAATGCTCAAAGTTGGATAAAATTGAACCCTCACATCACATCTTTCAATTGGGCTTAAAGTTGAACAAGGAAAATTTCATCTTTCAACTGGTGCTTAAAATGAATTCATCATTGCTTTGAAAGGTTAAAATTGACATCTGTTTGCTATGTTTTGTGATTTTCAACATTTTTGGTGAATGTCTATGCAATTCTCTCATGTCATTTGGCGATCTTGAGAAACATAAACATTCTCTAATGCTTTGCAAAATCACCCACATCTTTCAATTGGGTTTAAAATTGAACAACCATGCTAGTGTGAGAAAAGTACATTGTGTGTGCTCCCTCGTGCTTTACGCAAACTGGGCGGTCGAACTACAAGTGTACTCTCTTGCTTTTGTTATCTTTAGAGGGGCCCGCCTAAGACCAATTTGAAGGTGACTCAAATAATTTTTCCACTCGGGCCGGTATATAAATGGATAAGACTAAACTATCATGTCCTCATGGTATGTAGGTCTTATCCGTATAGTGTCTTTCAGAACAGGGTACTACCATAAAAAGTATAAGATCCCCTAGTAGGATTGATCAAAGCCTTTAGTGGCTTGCTGGACGCTCACAAGGTTCCATGTCCCTGATTACCCTTACTACAACCCATTTTTTTAGCATACCAAAATCCTAAAAAATATTTGTTGGTGCAAGAACGGTCGTTCTAAAGCCGCCCCACATCTGTACTATTCAATAGTAGAAATAGGAAAATTCCTTTTAATCTCTAGATTTTAAGGATTTTGAGATTTGGTCCCGAGAAGTGTGTGTTGTGGAGGGGAGCTAGTGTCACCAAATCTCTTACTGTTCACATTGTCTAGTGTTTGGAGAAATCCTAGCGGGGACTCAAAAAATATAGCCATTTCTATCCTAGGGTTGTAAATGATTGTGAGTTAGTTTAACACTTTTCTTGGCTTCAAAATGATCCAAAAACAAACATTCACTATCCAAATTTCAAACACTTTGGCTCAAATATGGACTTCTTGAGTTAGCCTTGATATTACTGCTTGTCCTAAGGATTTATCCTTAGCAATTTCTAAATATATTGACATTAATCTCAAACCCATATTTCTTCCAAAGACAACATAGGAAATTATGGCTTTAATCTCATGATTTTCACAAAATGGACATTGTGAAAGTTATGATGTTTTTGACATAAACATCTAGTTTGAAAACATAATCAAAGACAAGTGTTTGTGGAAAAATCAATTCACTTAAGCATAGATAAATTGACAAATGAACCCCACATGACTATTTGGAGACTGATTGATCTTGTTGAACAACCTGATCTTCTAGGTGCTATAATTCAGCCAAACATTGAACTCATAAATAGTGAGAAAACATATCTCATTAGTAGTTTGAGAACCTTCACTTCTGAAAAAAGGAAACAAACACACAGTGGAGAAACACAACAACCATTCTAGATGAAGAAAAGGAACATGTCGATATTGAGGTTGGAAGGCCCCTATTACCACCAACTGTGTGGCAATAATTATCTTCCTTTCTTCCATAGACTTAAATTGTTTTCACATGATCCCATGAAAAATTAGGATTCCTAAGCCAAGGTCTATAGGTCCTAATTTTAGACTTAGGAATCTTACTCCAAAAGCTCTTAAGAAACACCTTCAAGCAGTTCACAAAAATAAAAACAAATTAGTAGCAAACTTTTATAAAAATGCTTGAAGGTATAGTCCAGAATTGTATGCATTCTTTTGGAGTCAAAATCCTAGTCTTTTTCATGATACTCAACTCCTCTAAATGATTCATCAAATAGTCAAAATCCACAGGGGAAAATCTCCAGCACTCCATTTTAGACATAGAAATTGTAGAAGAAGGTACAGTCAAAAGCGGGCTTCAATATTTTACCACAACCGTTATAGTT
>VDFB02294508.1:81305-175274 GCA_007258455.2 Sequoia sempervirens | reverse complement strand
GAAGGAAAAATTATCGCCAAACTGAAACTTTGTTTGGGGCCTTCTTCTTTCGGGCATACCTATGGCGATATCTCTTCTGTGTCGCCGAGACTCTAGCACGTTAGCCAGACTTTATGCCGATCTTTTCATTTCAGGGAGACCTCTCTGTAGTCACGCCGATATTTATTATTTTGTTTCACATGTGTCACCATAACATCCTCTTCTCAGGGAGACGTCCTGTAGATACCCCATGTCCTCGGCGAAAAAAAATCTCCACATGTTCACTTTTGGTCGCCGTGACGATCTCGTTCTCTCCCCGATGAAGTAATATGTCGGTGTGACAACAGGGGTCGACAAGATTGCAAGACCTCATACCGATATAACCTTTTGTGCTTCATCGGCGAGACCAAATGTATTCGCCAAGACATCTCCCCGCCGTAAAAGTTTCTCACCTAAATGCATATCTTTATCGGTGGTCGGCAAGACTTAAGACACTCGGCGAGACCACACACCGAAGAAACCACTCTTATTGAAGTTCTTACCCCCTCCGTGCCAGTCGGTGAGACATAAAGATCTCGTCGAGACCTTCCTCCGAAGGAGACCTTCACGTCGATGGGAAACCCCAAGTTGCCGGGATGATGATCGATGCCTCGCCGATAGGAACCTGCATGTGAATTCCACTCGTCGTGACATTCCTGGGGTCTTGTCGATAGGAAACACAGAAGCATATTTAACCAAATTCATTATGGGTCGGGGAGACCCAGATAATCTCATGCCGATAGGATCCCTAATGTGAAGCATTCAGACTTGATGGAATTTACAATGCAATATGGTCAGATATGGGAAAATATGCTCATGGTGGGGCTTATCTGACAAGTTAGTGAGTATGAACAGCATGTAAAATCATCAAAATCCCGTAGTTCTAACACCCCTTTGGATTTCAAACAGACAGAGCCAAGCCACCAGTTGGTGAGACATGAGGAAAATCTTGCCGACCCTTGCCTTAGAAGATTTTATGACCACTTGAATTGAGGAATGCTCTTCAGCTGGCTTCCCTGGGAGATATCCATAGATGAGTGATTCAATCCTGCAAAACAAATACCTCTTTTAGACCTTAGGAGAACATAAAATATGCCATAATAGGATACAATATTGCTTATGATTATTTCATTGAGTTCTTAGCAAGAAGAAAATCAACTCAAGCTGAGATAGGACTAAAATCAGATTAGACAGAACAAAAGATAAAACATGGAGAAACAGAAGAACCCCCAAAAGCAAAGCAAATAACAGAGGAAAAGAAACCAAAAGAGAAGGGGGGGAAACATTTTATTCCAAATAAAAAATGGGGTGGTTATGCAGGGCATAACAAATGGCGATTCACTGGGAAAATGGTTTAACCATTTTCAAGAAGCTGAAGGATTCAGCTACCCAGAAACTCTTGGTTTATGAACATCACAACTTCCAGTTGTTCAGTTTTAGCAAGCAAGGTTGAGCTAGAATCTCAAATGTAAGTCTACACTGGCCATCTCAGAATCTATGTGTGTGCTTGATTGTGCATCACTCTTTGATAAAGTTTTCCTCATCTTTTGAACAACAACGTGCAAATTTGAACTACATGAGTTGATTTCCCCTTGCGCAATGATATCCCGGGCATTGCTTTCTGCTGGTCAGGCGTCCATAGCCGACGAATACCTCTAGTTTTCTCACAACATTGCTCTATTGCCAGCTAGACGTCCATAGCCCTGGTAGAGATACTGGAATCACCCATTCATATTGAATCTTCTTTCTCTTTCAGATAATTCTTTTCTCTTTTTTTTTTTCCTCATAGAGTTTCATATATTTAATTTAATTCCTTTTCAATATGTCAGATGTTTAATATCTGATCTGGGTTGAAAACTCCCATGGACCTCATAACAACACTTGGAAATCAAAATTTTCACTCAAATCTTACAACACTGTCATCCTAGGACAAATATACCATTACAAGAGGAGATGATCTTGGCGATTTGTGGCAGATTCAGAGGAGCTAATGAAGGTTACTTACTTGGAACCTTATTTTCAATACCTTCCACAACTCTTATTTGAAATGGGAATAAAACAAAGAGTTTAGGACAAAATCACCCAACCAATAGATCTGAAAATATCTAAAACACTCCTCTCCTAATGACCAAAATATACCTTAGATAACAACCACCATTCTAAGATGGGAAAGAACAGATAAACCCCAAAGAACAAAACAAGACAGAAAAAAAAAGAACAAATGAAACAAAAGACAGAAAGAAAGGACAAATAGGCAGACAACAAATTATTTACAAACAACAGAGCAAATTAATTACATAAAGAGTAGCAGATTATTGACATAAAGAACAAAGTTACTTACACACAAAAATTATTCACAAAGCATAAATTATTTACACAGATGCATCACCCAGCAAAAGTACCAACTTCATGACTCAAAATAGTGTTTAAGAAATTGTCCATTGACAGGCAATGGAACATGTTCCCCAGTTAAACTACTTGAAATCGGAAAGCATTTTCTCCTAAAATCTCAGCAATCTAATAAGGACCTAGCCAAAGCTTGTCAAAATTTTGGTGACTGCCATTCTTTTCACTAGCTTTATCCCATAATAATACAAGGTCTGATATCCTAAAAGCTTTGATTTTGGCTCTTTTGTCAAACCAACATTTGACAACAGCTTGGTGCCTAAAGAATTGTTGCAAGGCGACATCTCTTTATTCTTCCAATTTCAACAAAGCAGCTAATCTGACTTCTATCCTATTGTCATTAGAGTAGAATTTTTGCATGAACTCAAGGATAGGTATCTGCAGATGGATAGGGAAGACATGCTCTTGGCCATATACCAGCTTGAATGGTGAAGTCTTTAGAGCAGCCTTAATCCTAGTCCTATCTGCCCATAATGCAAATCTCAGCTGGGTATGCCAGTCCCTAGGGTTGTGTTCTAACAGTTTTTTTATTACCCCTAGAAGGTTCTTATTGGTTGACTCTGCTACTCCATTGCCTTGTGGTTAATAATTTGAAGAATACTTCAAGACAATTTTGTGATCATATGCCTAGGAAATAAACTTAGCAGAAGAAAAAGAAGAGCTATTGTCACATACCAACGCGAAGGGCACCCCAAACCTTGTAGTGATGCACTCGGTGAGGAACTTGATCACTACCTCTATTGTGTTGTTCTTGCAGGGCATAGCCTCTGTCCATCTTGTGCAATAATTAGTAGCAGTCAAAATAAACTTGTGCCCTGCATAAGAGTTTGGGTTAATTACCCCAATAAAATCCAGTGCCCACTGGGAAAATGGCCTTACCTCATAGATGGGTTGCAATGGCATTATTTTGATGCAGAAATCTAACATATGTGGCATGTTCTCACATGCTAATGGGAATCTTTGAACACACAAGGCCAGTAATAACCAGATTTAAGGATCTGGTGTGCCAATGAATCTGCAGACCCATGACCTGTGCCGTGTTTCCCATGAAACTCAAAGATCATATGCTTAGCCTCTTGCTGATCAAAGCATCGTAGGTACACTCCTTCTAAATTCTTCCTATAGAGTAACCCTCCTTTGAACATATAATGAGATCTCTTCATTCTCAGGGCTCTCCTTTGAGTTGAATTCATCCCCTCTAGACATTGATTGTTGAGCATAAAATAGATGATATCATCATACCAGGGGTCGCTGGAGAAGGACTGGGTTGTGTATTGTTGACAGATGATGTTGTTGCCAGCGTTCACCATGGACTGAGACAAGCCTGTACCCTTAACTAGTTTCATAGGGTGTATCTCCAGATTGAATTCTTGCAAGATGGCCATCCATTTCCCTCTTCTTTCTCCTAGCTCGCTCTGCATAAGCAAAGACTTCACAACAACGTCAGGAACTACAACGATGATTTGGCTTCGGAGAATGTAATGTCGGAACTTCTTGACAGCCCGAACCAGTGCAAAAGCTTGCTTCTCGAGGGACGTGTATTTGATCTTAGCATTCTTAAATAGAGAGCTCATGAAAGCAATCGGTCTCTCCTTTGCCTCCTCTCTTCGTTGAGTTAAGATAGTTGCACAGGAATGCTCAGAAGCAAATGAATAAATATAGAATGGTTTTAAATAGTCAGGGCTGGTGAGAACTGGAGCTTCCAAAATGGATCGCTTGATTTGTGAAAACACGTCCTTTGCCTCCTCAGTCCACTCTATTTTGGCATCTTTCTTCATCATTTCATTCAGTGGTTTCACAATTTTAGCAAAGCCTGTAATGAATTTTCTCACGAAATTGATCTTCCCAAAGAAAGACCTCATTTCTTTCTTGCTTCCTGGCCTGGTGATCTTCAGAATGGACTCGACTCGGTCTGGATCGATTGATATTCCTCTTTTAGAGATCATGTGTCCCAAAAGCTTGCCCTCTGAAACTCTGAACACACACTTTCTAGGATTCAAGGAGACGCCATACTAGATGCATCGTTCTAGAACCTTGGCCAAGTCCGTAGCATGGTTCAGTCGATCTTTGGAGAATACTATCAGGTCGTCCATATAGACGATGATGCACTTTCCAATCAGATCCTTGAATGCTATGTCCATTGCACGCTGAAAGGTTGCCCCAACATTTATTAGACCAAATGGAATCCTCCTGTATGCAAACGTTCCCCACTTTGTAGTGAAGGCTGTCTTCATTCTGTCTTCAGAGTTAACCATTACCTGATTGTATCTAGAGTAGCCGTCCAGGAATGTTATCATCTGAGATCCGTTGACAGTCTGTAAGACCTCGTCCAGTGAAGGGAGTGGGTAGTTATCCTTTTCTAAAGCTCTATTCAGATTTCTGAAGTCCACACATAGCCTGATCTCTTCGTTTTTCTTATAGACTGGAACTAAGTTAGCTACTCAGGTTGAATGGCGCACATGGAAGATTATCCTTGCAGAAAGCAATTTCTGAACTTCCTTAAGGATTAGTGGCTCAATTAAGGCGTTGACAGGGCGTTGTTTTTGTCGAAATGGCTTGACTTCATGCTTCAGGGGGATAGTATGAGTCATTACAGAAGCATTGAATGTCTTTAGATCTTCATATCCCTAGGCTATCGCAGCAATATCTTTCTTAAGTGCCTTCAATATGTCTTTCCTGATTGCTTCAGGGAAGGCTTTGCCTATGTAGACATTCCTTTTAGGACTAGAATCAGCTAAGTTAACCATTTCGTATTCACCTCCTTTATCTTCAGCTGATATCTTCTCTTGAGCCCTTGGGTTTGAATAAAAAATCATTTCTAAAGCAACCATTCCCTTGGGAATGTTATTATTCTTTAAATTGAGGACCTCTTCTATATCACATTCTTCAGGGTTCCAATCCCCTTGATCTCTATTGGAATCATCAATAATTTTCCCCTCCAAAACATCTGAGCTTGCTAAGAAAGCCAGAATATGTCAGTCATCATCAAAGACTTGAAAGTTCATGATATTATCAGGAACTGCAGGGGTGGAGATTAATTCCACCAAGAATTTCTTGAGCTTGGAGCCTTGCATAGGTTCCAGGGTGCTTGCAGTAACAGCGAATGAATCAGCTACTTGATTTTCTTCTCTAGGGATTAAGCTAATCCCAAAGGCATCAAAGTCCTCAATCAGGTTCCATACCCGATTTCTATAAGCTGCCAGCCTTTTATTGTGACATGTATATTGGATACGCACTTGCCTGATAACTATTTCTAAATCTCCTCTCACCATCAAGGCAATGACTTTCTTCCTATGTGCAAACATCAGCCCCCTTGCCATAGCTTCATATACTACTACGTTGTTAGTGCATCCAAATTGCAGCCTGTAAAAAGAAAAGAAAGTTTTCCCTTTCAGGCTGGTTAGTACAATTCCAACACCACAGCCTGTTTTGGATTTGGATCCATCAAACGTGAGGGTCCACAGTTGATCATGGATTGGAGTTGATTCTTTTGAAGTTGTTATGGGTGCTTGAGCTAGATGAGTCACAATTGGGGCTGCTTGATCTTTTGCATCAGGTATAGGGAAAGGACGCTCTGTAAGTTCTTTAGATACACTCTCCAATTCCTGCTTAGTTATAACATCTAACCTGTGGCTATCCTTTTGATAGCCACTTGTGTCTTTGATGGGTCCATCAGGTTTCAACATACTTGTGAGTGCAGGGGTATCAGGAAAATCTCGGAGTTGTTCCACATAAACATGTTAGTTTGGAAATGTAACTGAGTCAAGTTCGATTTGAGAAGGAATATCCTTTGAAAGTACCCTATCTCTGGTTAACATTATTGCTTCCTTGACCTCAAATGAGAAGCGATCTGCAATGGTCTCAGGGTGACTTGAGCTAGCTTCCTTAGCTTGGGAAATATGATTTAAAATGTCAATGCAGGGTTGACAAGTCACTTCAGAATGATTTTGGTAGTGTGCCCTGCACCAATTAGGGAGTAGAAGACTTTGCAAGTCGATATCTTCTCCCAAGACCAGCTGATCCTGTTGTAGCTTGTTGGCCAATGTCTATTGGTTTTCATTAATCACAAAATCAGGGAACTTTTGTATTGGCAGTTCTTTAGGATCAAGAATAGAAAAGGTTAAAATTTCATCTCTTTTGTAAACCCCTATCCCTGTTTCGAAGTAGGCTACCTCATTGGGGAAATCATACTCCGTGATGATATGCTTGAGGCGGGGCTCACTTTCAATCCTAATCTGGGTAGGAATTCCTCTCCATGGTAGCCACATATGTGAAAATTCAAGGGAAAGATATCCCCCTAGACTCTTCATCAAATCTCTGCTCAGCAGCATACCATAGGTCTTAGGAATATCTGCTACTTGAATATCTATGTTGGTTAGGATCCTAGGGTTTGATCCTACTTACACATGTATGTTTCTTAATTCCCCCACCACATTAACCTCCGTTTTGTCAAGTTGAATGACCTTCTTGTTTGTCTGAATTGGGTTCAATCCCAGCTTCTTACATATGGAAAATGGCATAGCATTGCCTGAAGCTCCTGAATCCAACAAACAATTATGTAGGTTCTTCCCACAAATTTTTAAACTCAAAAGAAATGGTGGAGTACCTACCTTGTTTCTGTACAAGGCTGCATTCACGTCCCCAACAGAGGCAACCTTGTTTTTCCCTTTTGATTTGTCAACTTGTTCTAAAGCTTTCAGCACTATCTCCCTTTGAGCAAGGAACCACTTTAAGATGTCAAAATATGACAAAAGTTTTTTGTTTCTGTATCTCAGAAATAATATCAAATTCTGTATTATAACTTGCATTACTTTTGAAAACACCAGAGGGATTACCCTTGTTATGGAAGTCAGGCGGGCCTTTTGGTGGAGGAGGGTTATTATCAACACTTTGATTTGGAGGCACCATGTGATTAGGTGGCGCTGATGTAGTGAATGGTCCCTTACTTTTATTTCTCAGGAAGTGTCCTCCTTTTGACTGAAAGGCTTGGGAATCATTTGAATCTTCCTCTGGTTCATTCTCCTCTTGCCTTGGGAATGAAGGTTCCTCCTCAAATAGGTCATAAGTCATTGCTGTATCTAGTGAGCCGCCTTCTTTGTGAGGATTCCCTTAGAAGGTTTGAGAATCTGCCTGTGCCATCTTGACAACTTTCTCCATTTTAGGGAAATTCACCTCAGAATGGGTTGTAGTATCATACAACCTGCAGCAATTGGTCACGAAGTTGAGGTCAGCCACGTTTGCAGTATGTGATCTCTCCTCATTAGCTTGATAGTTGTGCGAAACTCCCCCATTATTGGGCCCTGTATTCCATTGTCTGTTGTTATTTGGCCTTTGGTTATACCCTCTGTTTTGGTTTTGGTACCCTTGGTTAGAGGAGTTTTGGCCTTGATAACCCCTTTGGTTGTAATTGTTATGATTCTGATAGCTACCCTGATTATTTTGGGAGGGGTTTAATCAAAGCTGAGCCATGTCATTGGTGACTTGGGACAACGTTTTCTTCAAGGTTTCTACCTCGTTTGTAAGATGGACTGTCTTCTCACTTTCCACACACTCTTAGCGGCGGGTGGTGACCATGATTTGGTGTTCCAATTTGGTGCTGATAGCCCAGGAACTTTGATGGAAAGGCTGTGATAGTTGAAAGAGATCGAGTTCTGGTAAAGAATGGGCAATTGGTTGAGTTTACTGATTAGGACATAGGCCCACTTAATGAGAGGTTACATCCACTAAGGATAGTGTTGAATAGAGGAGTTGGGCTATGCATGCGATATCCTATTGAAGGAAACCTCCTCGGACTTCCCTTGTTGAGGATTTTTGTTCTGACTAGATAGCTAGATGATAGACTTTGGATAGAATCAATATATTTGGTTGATAAGTCCTTTGCAGGAACAAGCCAAGCAAGGGGTCTATAACTCTAAAGTAAGCTTGAATGGCACTATTCTCAGCGACTAGATAGGGGTCTTGCAATCTCCTATACATTTGTTGGAACCTGGTATTAAACAAGGGCAAAGGTTCACCTGGCTCCTTTCTAATAGTGGCAAATTGGTGGTATAAAAGAGCTGGATCCACATAAACCCTGAACTGATTGATGAAAGCATTTTCCAAGTGTGTCCAGGTCAGAATGGAACCTTGAGGGAGATTAAGGTACCAATTGTATGCCATATCCCCTAAGGAGTAAGGGAACAACCTACAAACTACATCATGGTGAGCTATCTGAGCTCTGGTATAAGCATCCTTGAAAGCTTGTATGTGCTCTTCAGCACTTCTTGATTCGCAATGAATGTACTTGGGGAAAAATCTCTCAGGATTCTTAGGCATGTCATAGAAATATCTAGTAATATTCCCCAATGGAGAGGGATTATTCTAAAAAAATGTCATTAGTAGCGGTGGTGGTGGTTGAGCCAGCTATTGTATGGGTTGAACCAGTTGTAATGACAGTTGAGATGGATGTGGTGGTGGATTGATAGGTATCCACTGGGGTATTGGTGAAACTGAGGTGAAGGTGTCCAGTTAGTAAAGAAGGGTGGTGCATGATAGTTGAGCCCGATCTTATGACTCTTGTTCTGTGGGGTCTTGAAGGTTCTAAAGGTGATGGATTTTCAGTTGGAAGTCGATGGACTCTGTGGGGCCTTTGGGAGGAAAACCGGTTTATCGATTTTCCTTGAGCCCTCCTTCAGAGTGCCGGTTCTGTTGATGGTGAGAAATGGCGCAACGGTCCAAACTTTCTATATCACGCTATTTTGTTTCTCACGAAGAAAGATAACACATGGATATCTTAGCTCCCAAGGTCTTTTATAGTTGGTTCTCAATTTATTATTTGTGTCCCTTTGGTTGGAAATGTAGCAATAATGTTCAAGGGCAGAATTGTTGAGCTTCTAGATTGTTCTAAGATCAAACATAAATTTAAACCTACTCTAGCAGGAACTTTAAAGAAACATAAAAAGATAGACCAGAGTTTTAAAACAGAAAAGAATGATAATTCACCTATCCTAACCAGACTTGTTATCTTTCAAGGATTTCCTAAACTAAAACTGCAGAACAAAATTAACTTGTGATTGACAAACAGTTTCATTCATTTACAGTGCTGAATTCAATAACAGATTGCAGGTTATCATTTAAACAAAACATTAAAGTAAGACCTCAATCCTTGAAAGATTCTCAAATCAAATGATTAACTCAAGACAAACACCATTCTGAAACACAATCTAAAGTAGATTTTAATCTGGCTGCTTCTACTGTTAGTGAAACAGATAAGCAACACTTACAAAGCTGGCACAATCACCAGTGTATAGGAAATCTATGACTCTGAATTGTTTCCATTTATAATGAGAAAACTGAAAACATACATTATTGGCTCCTACTGAATCTAACTACCAACTAAGAAGACAAAAGAAGCTCCTATTACAAAGAATCAAGATGCAGTTCTGTCTCCTCCTGCTTCAGAAAATTCCTACTCTATTGCCGCTCTTAACTTCTAACTTTCACTGTCTAACCCTTACAAAGAGGCCCGAATGCCATATATATAAAATGTACAAAAAGGAACGCACTGGCTACTGTTTTAGGGTTTTTACAAAATATCTCCTGACTGCAGGAGGGTCATCCCTCAGATATTTCTGAGAAGAGTCAATGCCGCATTTAATGAGAAGCCACATATCCATCTTTGGTGAAGGATTTCGGCTGCCCTCCGGGAGAAGCCTTTTAGATCTTTTGGTAGCTGCAACATTAATTCTTTTGTCTCTGTATCCATCTTTGAACTCCATCGGGGCTGCCTTAAATGTTCCAGAATATCACCATTAATATTGATCTATCCCCATCAAAGGTCACTACAAATGTCCCTGTGAGTCATGGTTGCTTCTTTCCTTCAGCCTCCTTCATGTCCTGGACCTTTCTGCACATTGACCGTCTTCTGGAAGCATCATCGGGCCTCCCTTTAGGTCTGAACATCATCACTCGAGCCGACCCATGAGCTCATGATCTCAAAATGAATACATGTCATTCGCCTTATGCAGATTTCCTTCACAGAAATAGTCAATTAGTCAAATTGGGCCAATGAGTCACTCCTTTAGTTTCCTCTGATTGGTCGGGCATACGCCATGTGAGCTTCTTAGGTGGTCAAAGGTGGTCCAAATGACATCACATATCGGTGAGATACCATCGGTGTCTCCCTGATGTGATTCCATCCTTCATCAGTTATCGGCATGGCATGGGTCAATCGATTGAGGCGACCAGCGAGGAGCTATGAAGTCATAGCGAGAGCTCACAAAACCCTATTGGCAAAGGGGCTGCATTTCACTTTCAACAAGACCACGCATGGTGAATTCCTTCTTTTCTTGGCGAGGTACATCGGTAGAAGAGACCTCTTTATGTCGAAGGGATATTAGAGTTCAAACCCTATCGTCGAGGACTCTACAACTTTTCTTGAGACCAGCACATTGAAGAGTCCCCTGCGTCGGTGAGACCATGCAGCACTCGAGGGCATCTCCCGAGTCCATCCTTCACTTCCCAAACCAGAGTCCCCTTTCCTTTCGGTATTGACCCAGCACCGCCCATTTGAGACCCTGGGCTGAACTTCCCTTTGTTAAGAGCCCGGTTTGATGCGTGAGACATCGCCAGAATCCCCTTAAGCTTTCGACAAGACACCATGCGCATCGGCCCGGACCTCACGCCCGAGGAAAAATTATCGCCAAACTGATACTTTGTTTGGGGCCTTCTTCTTTCGGGCAGTCCTATGGTGATATCTCGCCGCATTGTCCTGGGGCGCTCATACATTAGGCGGGACTTTTATGTTTGGGCGCGGCTTAGCACTGGCGATCTTTTTCATTTGGAGACACTCTGCAGTAGTCGCGCCCGTGTATTTTATTTCCACATATTTAATGGCCGTAACAATGCCTCTTGCTTCTTGGGGAGACGTCCTGCAGATACCCCATGTCCTCGGGAAAAAAAAATCTCCACACATTCACTTTTGGTCACCGTGACGATCTCGTTCTCTCCCCGATGAAGTAATATGTCGGTGTGACAACAGGGGTCGGCAAGATTGCAAGACCTCATACCGATAGAACCTTTTGTGCTTCGTCGGTGAGACCAAATGTATTCACCAAGACATCTCCCCGCTGCAAAATTTTCTCACCTAAATGCATATCTTTATCGGTGGTCGGCAAGAATTAAGGCACTCGGCGAGACCACACACCGAAGACACCATTCTTGCCGAAGTTCTTACCCACTCCGTGCTAGTCGGTGAGACATAAAGATCTCGCCGAGACCTTCCTCTGAAGGAGACGTTCACGCCAATGGGAAACCCCAAGTCTCCGGGACGATGATCGATGCCTCACCGATAGGAACCTGCATGTGAATTGCACTCGCCCTGACATTCCTAGGGTCTTGCCGATAGGAAACACAGAAGCATATTTAATCAAATTCATTATGGGTCGGGGAGACCCAGATAATCTCATGCCGATAGGATCCCTAATGTGAAGCATGTAGACTTGATGGAATTTATAATGTAATATGGTCAGATATGGGAAAATATGCTCATGGTGAGGCTTATCTGACAAGTTAGTGAGTATGAACAACATGTAAAATCATTAGAATCCCATAGTTCTAACACCCCTTTGTATTTCAAACGGATAGAGCCAAGCCACCAGTCGGTGAGACATGAGGAAAGTCTTGCCGACCCTTGCCTTAGAAGATTTTATGACCACTTGAATTGAGGAATGCTCTTCAGCTGGCTTCCCTGGGAGATATCCACAGATGAGTGATTCAATCCTGCAAAACAAATACCTCTTTTAGACCTCAGGAGAACATAAAATATGCCATAATAGGATACAATATTGCTTATGATTATTTCATTGAGTTCTTAGCAAGAAGAAAATCAACTCAAGCTGAGACAGGACTAAAATAAGATTAGACAGAACAAAAGATAAAACATGGAGAAACAGAAGAACCCCCAAAAGCAAAGCAAATAACAGAGGCAAAGAAACCAAAAGAGAAGGGGGGGACCCATTTTATTCCAAATAAAAAATGGGGTGGTTATGCAGGGCATAACAGAAATATGCTTTTCTCCCCCTTTTGACAACAATGCCCAAGGTCAAAGGGGTAGTAAATCAACAAATGGCCACTACAGAAGATAGAAAAATTGTGAAAGCAATATATGATCAACATAACCTGTATTGAATAACCAATCATCAAGAAACCAACTATCCAAACCTCTTAAACTGCTATCACAGTGAAAACCAAATACTGTTAGATCATAATAAAGAAACCATAAAACATAGCAAGGTCATAATGAAGCATAATGACTTCCATAGTATATAGAAGAATAATAATATATGCCAACCATGAAGATCATTGGCATAGTAGAATATCCTTGATGCAAAAACATGAGAAGAACCATACTAGAGCATCACATATACACTGTGAAGTAAAACTGTCTGAATATAGAATTGGAATATCAACATAATGAACCACCGGGGGTGAATAATAATCTGTGAAACTCCTCCTGAAACCATGCATCCAAAGTGAACTTGTCATCAAGGACTGTCATCAATAATACATGGGCGCCAAGGTAAAATATGACCACTAAACTAGTAAGTGATAACTTGTATAAAGAAAAAAGATTATCAAACAATCAAACAAGTTGTCTTCTTCAATATTTCTGCAACAAGAATCTTTCAAGACCAAAACTACTTCAGAAAAATGCATATTATTTCCACAACATGAATACGAATGTCATAGTTTCAACAAGCAAATGATTGATACTACCCTGCCAATTTATGACTGTCAAAGATGAGACACTTGTCCACACTCCACTGCCATAGGAAAATATGACTTCTCACTGTCATGTTATAATGCAACACTATTTTAATATACAAGATTCTCATATATCATAATCTTCACTATCAAAAAGCAACTCAACTGTCAAACTACTCATCACTTCACATATTACTGCTGTCAAGGTACTAATGCCACCATTATTGCCCATATAAGAAAGGAAAAACATACAGTATAAAAAATCACTTTGAAGAATAGTATGAGTACCAACCAAATGAAGTCTAAGTCACTGTCCAAACTCAAAAACATTGTACACAAGCTAAATGCAACTTCACTGTCACTAAAGCAACAAAGATGACTTGATAGACTATCATGCAACATTATCATTGTACTTGATCAAAACACTTACATAAGAAATCATCATGCTAAACACCAATGTGAGTGAATAAAAGAATGTCAAAATCATAAAAGCTTGAGTGCATCAAGAAGTGAGCCAACCATACAACATTGTCTTAACTTGAAATGATTATTAAGAACAAGAACTTTCTCGTTTATCATTGTTCATTATCTTTGTCCCTACACTATGTGTCTGCATGTTATTGTCTAGGCTTGAAACACACTGTGCTAGTCTAAATAGACACATTATCACTAGATCCAAGGTATTCAAAGAACTCACCATCCATACTATCATCAAAAACCAAGATGACACCACAACCATCAAAATACAAAATATCCATGTTTCATAATAAGATCCAAGTTCCAAAGTCACTGAAAGAAACAACTAAAAACCTTTTGATCTCCATACTTCATATAGTATATACCATTGTGCACTATTAAAAAGAAGAAGTAGATGAACTCATGATGCCACTAACCACTATGTATGCATTGTCTGACTATCTCATACTCAGAGACCAACATATTCATGATGCAAAGAAAGAACATGCACATAAACTACTGAGCATTCACAAAAGCATTGTATTTTCCCAATTAGAACCACACTATGACAGATAAACAATCTCATTGCTGCTAATGAGATATCAATCCCAATGAGAATCACTGTGGTTTGAGCTATCACTAAGATAATGTAGATTGAAAAACATTCACTAAAAGAACATTTGATCAAGTTTTCTAAAGATACCACCAATAATGCAAATCTTTGGAGCAAGTAAGAATACCTCAGTACCAAGCATGAACCAACCAAAATTTTCCATCTTGATAACTATGTATCAACAACAAACCTTCACTTTGAATCAACATCATCGATAGCACTGAATGAAATCAATAAAGCATTGGCTCAAAAAAAACACAAAAAGGTATAGTAAACCACATTGTCCATACAATAAAAAGTAAACATTCTTTGTGCATGCTTCATTTTTCATCTTATAATGAATCACTCTTTTTTTTTCCTCTTGATGAAGCCCCTTAGAAATTTAACTATGGGGAACATAACTCCTTTCTATTGCTCATTCAATGTATTGTAGCAAATGTTTTTAATCTTGGAAAACTACCTTAATTACTTCTGTTATGTGACTAATGGTTAACCTTTTTGAATTCTCTAACTTACTAATGCTTTCATGATTACATTAATCAACAAGGATGCCAAACCTCTATGAAGCAAACTATGAATGAATATCACTATATTTTTTTCAAGTCAATAGCTGCATGACAAAACAAGATATCAAAACTTGAAACAAAACAACCAGACAACCAAGCATTATGCAAGCAGGTCAATAGTGACTGTCACATATAATGCACTGAGTATCAATACATGGTACTTCACTCTGTATCCAAATCACTGAGAAGATACACTAAGCTTTATGCAAGAACAAAGAGAACAATATAGACCATTGCACAACATCACCAAAACCCATGTATCTTTTATGATCAAAGACAAATTAAATATCTTTGAAACCATTCTCAAAGTTGTATGCCAAGACTATTACACTGAATAAGCCACAAACTAACACTTTCCATGAACATCACAAGCACAACCATGAAATTTTATTGAAGGATTATTAGCATTATAATGAATTCAAAGATCAAACAAGGACTATTACCAACTTTAGAACCAAAAACACCAAAATACCGCAGAGATACAACCTCTTTGTTGTTATCTAAGGGGGTTTGTATGAAACACAAACATTTTCTCCCCCTAACTTCATGCTTCCCCTTAAGCACAAGTAGATGTCACTTGTGCAGTATGCACAAGCTTAGATTCTTCTATTTCTTTTTGTTGTTTCCTTCTCCAAACCTTCTTCTCTGGTTTCATTTTGTCACCAGATGCTTGTGACTTTGTATTTTTCTTATGTAAGCAATCGTTTATTCTCTCCTGTTTCACAAACCTAGTTCTACAGTTCTTTGCAACATGACCATGGTTATGCCATTTATAACATATTACATTCCTATTCCTAGAGAATGCATATTGACTTCTTTGAGACCTTCTTCTACAATAACTGACTTTATTCCCATAACCATTACATGAATAACAATAACTAGGAAATGAATAATTATACCTCACTAATTGACTTGGCCAAGTAGGTAGAGATCCAAGTTTGAACTGGTTGGATCTACTTCTTCTAACTTTGTTGAAGTCCTTGAACTGTCTACTATCAACAGTCTTAATTTTTGACTTCTTCTTTTCTTCAGTCTTAGGGACAACAATATGATAATTTAAATCTATCTTCATTCTTGGTGTTTTTCTGACTCCATAAATTTGTCCTTCTACGAAGCCCACACCAGTAACATTCTTGTGATGTTTCTTCTTTCTTAAAATCTCATTCAACTTGCCGGTTCTCTCATCAAATTTCTAATTCTTTTCTAACTGCCTCCTTGCATTCTCAAGATCTTTTCTTAGAAAAACTATTTCTCCTTCAAGCTTTTGGAATTCAACTATTTTAACTTCCAAATCAGACCTTGTCATATCTGCTATCCTCTTGTTTTCTTCAATCCCTAATTTTAGATTGACAATCAACTCATCTTTTAGAGTGAGTTCTTTTAACAAATAATTTTCCTCTACACTCTTTTTCAATGAGGCACTCTCACTCTCTATCTTTTTACAATCTTCCACTTTGGTTTGCAAGTTTATGCTAGTAACTTCTTCAACTCTTCTAGAGCCTGCCAATTGCAACTTTAGATCCCGATTCTCCTTTCCGAGTTTCTTAATCTCATTAAGGGAATACATAAGTTCACCTTCAAAATCAATCTCACATTAATTTTCATCAAACTCTTGTTCAAAATCACTCACTAAGTGATCTCCTTCTTTGTCTACATTCTTCACTACAAAATCATTTTTTGTACTAGGTTTAAGTTTCAACATTTTATGGTGTATTTATTTTACTTTTTTCCATAATGAGTACTCCACTACTAGGAAACCCTAATTTGGTTAGACTTATGCACGGGTATGGCTTTGATACCACTTGTTGGAGTACAATACCATTGAGAGGGGGGGATGAATACGTGTTATAAAAAATTTAAACTTAATTTAAATAATCTCTTTCAATTATTTTGAACATATGAAATGCAGATTTCAGATTTGATCATTCATCAAATAAAACAACATGCTTGTAAGGACTTCAAAATTCGAATGAAAAACCACTCAAGAAAATGTCTCATTGGCTTAATAAAAATTCTCTGTTTATAGAGCCTCACTGGCTACTTTTTATGCCTCACTGACAAAGCCTCACTGGCTACAAAATACAACCTCACTAGCTAAAGATCAAACTTGTCTCACTGACTTGATCTCACAACACATTTTTCAATCATGAAGGAATGCGTTACATAGGGTTATTTTGTCTCATTGCAAATCATTACAACTTTCTGAAATAATATATCTCATGTCCTAAAGGTTCATTTTATTGGAACCTATAAAACACAAAATATATCAATCTATTTTCAACTGTCTTTGCATACAACTTTTACAAGAATTTTTTTTGCATTCCGTTCAGGAATGATAACTCTGACAAAATATATGGTATTACAATAAAATCATAAAAAATAGAATAGTGACAAGACACTCTTTTATAATCATTCACAAGATCACATATGTTGCCAATTGTCATCAAGTAAAG
This sequence comes from Sequoia sempervirens, assembly GCA_007258455.2. Lineage (NCBI taxonomy): Eukaryota > Viridiplantae > Streptophyta > Pinopsida > Cupressales > Cupressaceae > Sequoia > Sequoia sempervirens. The sequence continues at coordinate 158,019 of VDFB02294508.1, read as the reverse complement.
CTGAAAACTTCACAATTGTTTATGCCACTGTGGTCTCTTTATTTTTACCAAACTTAAACTATTGTATATACATGGTCAAAACTTTGAATAAACCATGTGTACATTCCAAGAAAAAGAAACATACAAATGTAACATATAACCCATGCCCAAGTCGATACCAAGATGCAAGACATGAATTTTACATAGACTTTAGAAACTGCTATAAGATTTTAGACCCCGTGCCTTGACAATGGATAACATATAGACCAAAGCAATAAAATCATATGTGAATGAAGGTATAAACACTTGGGAAACTTTATTGGAATGCAAACAACAATAAACCCATGGTGAAAACCCCCCTCTAGACAACACCAAAAAAATCATGAAATATACATGATGTGTCCTAGAAAGAGGATTTTGAAGACACAGAACAATAATCCTCTGTGATAAAGAATATACAAACCCTTGTGACAAATAGACCAAGGTTGAAGCAAAAAATAATAACAATGAAACTATTATGACACCCATTATCAATGGTCCAAAACCTTGAGTTGACTATGTGAACAAACAATGAAACCCAACTACAAAATGGAGAAACAATATATCCAATGCAAAGACTAACATGCCCTTAACAAATTTTTAGGCAAAAAACACCAATTATTCAACAAAACTAGACTAGGGCTTCTAAGAATGGAGTTACCACTTTGAAGACTTTTATCCTTGCCAGAATAAGTTGAATGCACCTTGTATGCATTGAAAGATGACTACCTGGAAGTACTTGAAACCATTTTCTGCATAACTAGACGCTATACCACCATTTTCTTGAAGCTTCACCAAGCCCTAAGTCGGTTGTGAAAAACCAAAGCCTTGTATTCACAAAATGATAACTTTTAGGGCACAATAATGTCGACAATATCTCTTCACTTGAATACCAAACAATTGTGTCCTTGTTTGAACTCAATGTCACCAAAAACCTCATAATACTCGAACATTTATGTCAATACAAAGTTTATTTGCATGAATTTAATCAAACACAATAATGACTAAAGCTCATAGTCAATGCTTTGTGTCAGTCAAGAAACTCAAGTGTATCAAATGTGAAGTGTAGACCAAAACCAATGCTAAAGACCAATGCATGGTCTAAACATCAAATGTATCAAGTGTAGAACCAAAAACCATATGCATATAAAGTATTGTTGTCTCAATGGTTTATCAATGCTAATTCATAGTTACCCAAAATATCAAACCAATGATGTCTAATGCTTTTCACAAGTGTATCAAGGTGACAACCTGCCTTGACATCAATGCCAAAACCACAATGTCAAAGGCGTCAACAAAATCCTCCATACCACAAGGACTATATGAGTGGAAAGTCATTTTGTTTGGTTTAAGCACAACACTAACTTAATTTTAGAGGAGAATGGATAATGGTCTATAACATTTAAAATGATTGTGTGCACTATACATAGATTATATTTTAACAAGTTCTATAAAGGAGCAAATAGAATTTAAATCTGTTGTTTGAAATTGTCTAAAGAAATGGATTTTTTTTGTTTGAAAAGAAGATGATTATTGGTAGCTTAGATATATAATTTCTAGCTTTGATTTAGATCAAGGAAAATTGAGACTCTAGCCACATATACTAAAGAGAATCTAGGATTTCCTAGATATTCAAACTGATAAAAGTCAAATTCAAAGGTTTCTTGCATGTCTACATTTATGTTTCACCATTTTATGATGGTTTATCAGTAGTAAGGCAACAATTATAAAATATTATGAGAAAAGGTGGTTCCAAGTGGAACGAAAAGGCCATTGATACAACAATCTAGATTAAAAGAAAGTGTTTGTATTTACCTATTTTCCAAATGCCACAATAAGGTGTTCCATTAATTTTATATATTGATGCTTCTAATATAACTTGGTCAATTTTTTTGACACAAGAATACCTAGACAACAAGAAATAAATATGTGGTTACCGATCAAGTACTTTCTTCGAATTAGCAAAAAAAGCATACCTACAAAAATGAGATAGTAACAATAAAAGAAGAATATAAAAAAATCAAGATTTTCCTAAAACCATTAAACTTTATTGTGAGAAGAAAAATCCAAACTATGAGAGGCCTTGTCAAGAAAAAACTAGGCAAGGGCCTCACCCAAGGTAGAATTACTTGATGGTATTTTGAATTTCAAAATTATGATTTTTTAATTGAATAGATCCAAATAGAAAACCATTCTATTGCAATTGTTTAATTAAAAATTTCAAAGTTGTAGTAACAATAATCTTAAAAGAAGATGATGAGCCAATATTGCCCATATAATTTATGGGAAGCCCTAGTTGCAGTAAATATAAGGAATGTTATCTCATTTGATTTATGCATAAGGAGGCTTTCATATATTTGGTCACTTGAACATAAAATCTATCATCTTGGAATTGTAAGTAGTATCTATTTTGGAAGGTTCCCATTTGAAAACCATGTGGAAGACTGGTGAAATAGAGAATGTCACGATAAATTTCTTGGATAAACTCAAGCTAGGATTACTAGATTTTTTATAAGTGGAATAATAGAATAATTGATGGTCATAATTTTATAATCTTCCAAGACTATAATATTACCCTATAGATTGGGATTAACAACTAAAAATAATAATCAAATATGGTAAGTGTTGGTGTAAATAAAGTCTTGTACCTAGTTAACTCATTACTAGGGGACTTATTTAAACATGTTAAGTTTACTTAGGTCATAGGAAGGAATATTTATAGAAGGTGTTAGTTTTCATTAGTTGTTATCTTATCTTTTGACTTGTAACACATGTGAACCTAAGTAAGTGTGATGAGTTGTCTCATGTCATATGATTAAGACACTTGTCATAATCCTATGACATCTTGTATCTCACCTTGGCTATATAACCAAGGGGTTTCTACTACATTGTACATCACATTATCATTAAATCATATTGATAAGAATATAGTTTATTATTGTCAGATTCCATTCTCTCTCTTTGTGCTTTCCATTTGGTCTCAAGATCTTGGAAACCATAGAAAATTCTAACATGGTATTAGAGCGGGTTGGGTGCCATTGGAGAGTCTTTTTCTAAAGGTGTTCCGATACCATGTGGGAGTAAATTGTGACTCCCCAACACCCCCATGAACAATTGCTAGACCAAAACCACTTCCACAAGAGAGAGAATGGAGAGAAATCTTACTTCAACAATGCAATATTGATTAATGGTTGATTATGCTTGAATAAGCTTGAATTGATACAAATGTGCATGAGATACCTTGCTTATAAAGGAAAGGTTGAGATACCTTGCTAAGCATCTCACCTTAGATATATAACCAAGGGGTTTCTACTACATTGTACATCACATCATATCATTGAATCATATTGATAAGAATACAATTTATTCTTGTCACATTCCATTCTCTCTCTTTGTGCTTTCCATTTGGTCTCAAGATCTTGGCAACCATAACCAATTCTAACAATAATGTATTGAAAAAAATCTAGAATGGGACTAGATTAAAGGTACTTACAGAAGAGCCACATTCACTTTTCACTCACATGACTAACAACAAATAAATTGAAGAAATTTAAAATTTGTCACCAAAGCTATGATATAGAAGGGCCCAAGAGTAGAAGCCCACTAATGTGTGTTGTTGCATTCACAACAAGGAGCTAGGATGTGGAATACATAGTGGACCCTACAACTATTACAACTTTTCTTGTTACTTTAGGAATATTTGTACTTACATTTCTTTAGTGGTTTTTCTTTTCTTAGGTGTCATTGATCAAGCATCTTTTTTATACTCTCTTGATCTCTAAGCCTGCTTCCTATGAATGTAATGGATTTGACGGTATTTGTCTTTAGGGAATTGGAATTAAAAGTCTAGAGTTTTGAAGAGTCTTGGAGATGTATGTTCTCAGTTTGTGTTTTTAAGTGATTTGGTTTTATGGTTTTAGTGATTTGGTTGATTAGAAATTTCTAATGGGTATTCGGGAAAAGTCTTTATTGACTTTATCAATTAAAATATCATGTTTCAAAATATATTGTAGTTCCTTCTATCTATGCTATTGTAGTTGATCAATTTGATTTTAATAATGGAAAAAGCCATTGTCCAATCTATTGAATGCAATGTGGGTTAGTAGTTATTATAATGAAGAATATAAACTAATTATATGGCCTTTCCCTCCAAACAAATGTTATGTCAAATTTTTTTTCATGTCTACTAATATACATTTATCAATTTGTTTTTTAAAAAATGACTTTTTCTATTTCAAAATCATTCAATGGGTACATTAAAAAAATAGATTAATTCAATATATTGTAAGATTTGAACATAGAAATTAGTCAAATAATTTCTTAAGGAATATCTTTAAAAGATCTATAAAAAATCATTCAATTTAATTTCCTTTTAATGAATCCAACTTGTAATATATTTAAATTATGCTTTACATATCTACAACTCCAGTTTAAATATTTGTACAGAAAATTATTTTAAAAACCTTAGAAATTCCCTATAAACATTTGGAAACTACCTATGAATGTTTAGGAGTAGAATTTTGTAGAACATTTTTGGGGGAATTCTCCAAATGATGTTTTTTTCAACTTAGACGAGTGATAGAAACACTCAAATTTATGCAAGTTAATTTTTTTGAATATCACAAGATTTACCTCAAATGAGTTAATGTTGTTGAGATTGCCTGTTCTTCTTTTCACATAAAAGTTTAAGGAAAAAATATTTTTAAGCCCTCTACATATGCCGCTCAAAAGGTACAATCGTTGAATTTACATTTTCTATTTGCATCCAGCTTACTTGTTTTATTTTTGTATTACATTACTATTTTAGTTATATTTATGGAGATCATTTTCTTTGTTAGCAACAAATTTACTATTGACTTTATTACATACATATGCCTTTGGAATTCATTAGTGTTAACTAGCTTCTTGTTTAAACATAGTCTAACATGCCCATAGATAAGAAAAATCAGACCTTTTGTAGTTATACCAACTTGTGAAGCTCTTGTCCTGTAGATATATTTATTTACGCATTCATAATAGAGACATCTCATAGAACTGAACTTATTCATTCTCTAGAGATTTTGGGAATTATTACTATCAAAGCATTAGAAAGGATAATTATTCTTATTTGTAGCACACTGAACTAAAATTTTAAAGTTCATTCTCACTTGTGACTACCTTTGTGATAAATTTTGTCCCCAAAATCATTGTTCTAGATTGAATGCATACATTGTTTCTTGGCAAAAATTCTAAAATATTTGTCATATAGAGTCATGTCTCATGTAAGAGATATGACTATCTATATATGATATCTATGTAAAAATCTTTGGATCCATAAATTTGACAATGGAGCAAATCTATTCAAGCTCTCCAATTTCAACAATTGATATTAGAGCTAGGTTGTAGTATTGATAGCAAAGATTATTGTTGATTTTTAAAGGAAAAATTTCAACATTGATCACAAAGATTATTATAAAGCTTAAAAATTTATTTTGATCATAGAGATCATTGCAAATAGCGAATAATTTAACGAGTGACATCTCTATTAAATTGATTGGTGTTGACAATTATGGAGAATGACATCACTAGATGAACAACATTTTTCTTTTGTCAAACCTCACCTCCATTTTCAATGGATCTATTGTTATTTCATGCCACCTTCTATGACCCATCAATAAGAATTGATCTGAGAGATCCTATATGTGCCATCTTGCATGAATATTCATTGAAAAGTCCCAATATGGGTTGTCCCAAAGTTTCAGACTTTCAATCTTTCGCTTACATGTCTATCTACATGCCTTCTCTATCGCTCTCAATCCTCCATCTCTTTCACCTCTTTCTTTCCACTTTTTTCCCAAGTGTTTTGAGTTTCGACCATTGGTCTTAACTTTTAACTCTTATCACTCCCCTTCGCTAGCCTTATTTCCTCCCCTTGATTGTCGAAGTCCTGTCAAGATTTGACTAAGTCTTGATATTTCGGATTTTGGGATCAACCTTCTTCTCTACTTCCTACCATCTTTTATTCTTAAGCCTCAAGCCTTCTCTCTGATCTCAGAAGTCTCAATTAGGTCTTTCAATATTTTCCTAAGTCTTGAATTTTTTCACTTTCAGGACTTGGGCTTCTTGCTTACCTTTTACCACCTTCATCTTAATGCATATATGCCTTCCTCCTGATTCCCAATCCTCGATATCTCATTCTCGTCTTTCAGCAGTTAGGATTTCCATTTAACTTTTTTCTTAATCTTTATGATAAGGCATAAGGTTTCATCTTGAGGCCTGAGCCCTGAGGCATGATGCTTGATGAGGCTTCTCCTCTATTATTGCAACTTTCTTCTCTTTGGCTTTTCAACAAGTGTTCCTTGGAAGGTTCAAAACGCAATGTTTGATGAAGATGATCTATTCGAGGATCTATGTCATTTAATGCTCAGCTGAGTGGTTCTTTCGAGCCTGAAGAACTAAAATTTTTGTGGAATGGCGTGTTTCCTCACCACAACACCATTAATGCTCGAACAACTTTCTCACCTTCTTGTTCTAATTTTTGGGGCTCGAGGACAATATTTAATGCATCTCCTGACAATTATTAGTGGGATTATTAGTACCCATTCTCATTTATTATTGTTGATTATCCATTTTGTTTTGTTTCATGCCCAAATTACTAATTTCATAAGGAATTTAGGAATCACGTAAAGGAAACATTCATTGTAGAGGTATGGCATGCACGTTAGGGTTATCTAGACTTATCTTCAATGCAAATTCAATGGATTGATCTCCTTAATCCTAAGTTGATCAGATTTTGTTGAATACTAACCCTAGTAGGGTTAGGGTTTAGTCTAAATTAATTCAAGTTATGCTTGCACTATAAAATAAACAAGTGTACTCATTCTAAGGTTCTCCCTTTGGCTCCTCTAGCAATTTTTTGTGGTAGACATTGCATCTCTATATTCTGCTATTATAATTTTGGCTTCATGCCTTTATGTTATGAAATTGGCCTATCTTACCTCCTCTTGGTTGTAATATTATATGTATACTCTCTTACCTCCATATTCAAAATTCTTGTGCTATTGAACATTCATGTATGATTGTGTTTCCTACTTTTGATTGTTATGTGAATATCTTCCTCTATATCATCTAACTTGAACCCTAACCTTCATATTATTTCTTGAAATTTCACAATATAAAGATCTATGTAAACCTCTTGGTCTCTTTTGTCACATCATGTGTTATTCTGAAGAAAGAAGAATCACATTTCTATCTTGGTTTATTACCTCCCATTTCCCTTTAGTGCACTCCTTCTATCCCCTTTCCCTTGTTATTTGTTAGAGTAGGGTACTAGTAGGATTTCATATGCTAGGTTGGACCAACATATTTGCACGTAGATTAGAAGAGGAAGATGGCCTTCTCTGGAGACTTGACCTCAAATTGCAAGGTCACACACCTTGAGGTCATTTCCATTGTGTCACTAGAATATTGAGCCTATGTTCAACAAGGAGCAATTTTATGTGACAACAATTTTTTTCATGCCCAATGGGACAATAAAAAGTTTCATTTCAACTTGTTGAGAGAGTGGTGTTTCTCTCAACAATTCAACCTTGAAGAGGCATCTAAAAAATTACTTGGTGAATCTGCATTCAAGGGAGAAATTTGCAATCAAGTTGGTGACTCAGATGCAATTCAGAACTCCTAGTTCCAAATCAAACCAACAAACTCATGCCTAGAATTCAAACCAAGGCATCTTCTAGAGGTAACTTTCAATATATTGAACTATCATTTCTTGCATCTAGAAGAAGAAATATTACACACTCCTTATCACCTATATGGAGAGGTAGAAATCCTACCAATCCATCTCCTGGAGCTCTATCTACACCACTATTGGGTAGATTATTTCAAAGTAGGACACCTAGTGCCCATACAAAAAGAGATTTATTCCACATGGTTGCTCCTAGAAATCAATATTTTGTATCCTTTGATGGTGGAAGCCCTTTAATTTTAGCTCAAAGAGATGGAATACTAGTCAATTCCTTAAATAGTATCCCTCATTTCATTGGTGAGACATCTACAACTCTAGCAGAACACATATTAGATGTGGCAAATATATGCTCTATGCATAATATTGTAGACACTGAAAAATGTCCTAATCATTGTCATATATTTAAATAATATTTACTAACATCATTTCCTCTTTAATCCATCCTCTTTTCCCTTAATTAATTTAATTAGCCTAGATAATTAATTAATTGCATCATTTCCATCTATTTGGCTTAATTAATTAAATCAGGTTAATTCATCTATTTTCACACTAACACGTCTTCTAATTAAATTAAATAAATCAAAATATTTAATTTAATCTCCTAAATCATCTTATTTAATTAAATAACCTTAAGTTATTTAATTAAATATCATTTCACCCCTCCCCTATTTATTAAATCATCTAATTTAATATCTCTTAATTCTTCTAATTCGCTAATTGCATAAATTAAACCTTGTTTAATTAGCAATTAAACCTTGTTTAATTAGCAATTAAACTAATTTTCTTCTAAGCAAAGGGAATATTCCTTATCTTCCTTTTAATTTATAAATTATCTTTTTCCTCACCCAAAAGGAATATTCTATGGAATATTTTCTCTCCTCCAATCAACTCACTTAGCTTCAAATGCAAGTTAACCTTTAACCTCTTTAGAAAGTTACCTTTGACTTGTGTGAGCAGGTCAAAAGTGTGTTTGTTTCAGGCAAGGGTGAGCCCTTGATTAACTTTCATCGTGCATTCCCATCTGTTGATGAGAATCTATGATCCATGTCTCTCATCCCTTTCATCTTCAAACCATTGATTAAGCTTTTTGATCTCAACCATTCATTCCTCATTTTCTCTCCTATAAATAGGTCACTATTTGGAGACAAATGAATCCATCTTTTTTAGAGAAAACTTATGTTGTTGAAACTCACTCATCCATCTTTCAATCGCAAACTTATGTTGTTGAATTCACTCACATACACACTCATCTTTTAATTACTTGTTAGCTTGTTTTAGCTCATTTTCATTGCATAATAGCTTAGAGCATCCATTAATGGCTTCCATGCATCCATCTTATTTTGTATAATTATTAGGGTTTTCATCTGTAAGCATAATTTTAGCTTAGCAATAGCATAATTAGATCATTTGTAGCATAAAATCATGGTAACTTAGCTTGCATCTTGTTCATTTTTAACATAATATAGGTTTTCATACATCAATCACTATGGTTTCATCAATTTTCTTCCATAGAATCAACTGAAACAGGCTCACTAATCATAGGATTGGGAAAGGGTCATCATTCCACATCAACATGATACCAATTCCATAATAAGATAAGTTTCATATGGATTAGAGTAGATGTTTTGAAGGCTTTCATGATTTAGTATGTTAGGTTTTGATGAAATGTTTAGTTTTAATTTTATTTGATCGATCTTGTTGAGATTTGAGTATTGGTGGCTTTGTTATGCTTTGATTCTTCATGGATCAAGCATAATTCGACCAATACCGGTATTTTTGCATCACATTCTAGTGCTAGGAGGGAAAACTGATCATCTATTTGTTTTCTAGCTTGAATTCCATGTTCATGTTGTTTTGTAGGTTGCAGCGATGGTCAAATCACAAACAACGATGCTATTTCAATAGCGTCACCATAGAGTGACGCTTAGGTAATTTGAAACGACGAAACATATTTAATCTACCAACACTGATTTAAATATGGTGACACGTATTTAATTTGAAGATATTGAGAAATGTAAACAATGATGCTCAAACTCACCAGTTCGATGCTTTTAAATTCCAAACAACGACACCATCATTAGAAGTAACACCCATCAAAATAGCAACGTGATCGTGCTCACTGGTCTTGCTGCAGAGCGATGCCCATTTTCACCAGAGTGACTCCCAAATCTCAAATTGCGACGCTATCGTGTTCAGCGACGCCCAACTAGGGTTTTAAGGACATGAAGCGAAAGTGAAATAAATTCTCTTCTCTCTCAAATTCTATGATCGTAACAAGCATTTGACGCTTTGGGGCAATTATAACCCATTTTCATGCTTTCTACTTTCTGCTTTAGGAAACACACTAGAGTTCAATTTGGTTTAAAATGAATGCTCAAAGTTGGATAAAATTGAACCCTCACATCACATCTTTCAATTGGGCTTAAAGTTGAACAAGGAAAATTTCATCTTTCAACTGGTGCTTAAAATGAATTCATCATTGCTTTGAAAGGTTAAAATTGACATCTGTTTGCTATGTTTTGTGATTTTCAACATTTTTGGTGAATGTCTATGCAATTCTCTCATGTCATTTGGCGATCTTGAGAAACATAAACATTCTCTAATGCTTTGCAAAATCACCCACATCTTTCAATTGGGTTTAAAATTGAACAACCATGCTAGTGTGAGAAAAGTACATTGTGTGTGCTCCCTCGTGCTTTACGCAAACTGGGCGGTCGAACTACAAGTGTACTCTCTTGCTTTTGTTATCTTTAGAGGGGCCCGCCTAAGACCAATTTGAAGGTGACTCAAATAATTTTTCCACTCGGGCCGGTATATAAATGGATAAGACTAAACTATCATGTCCTCATGGTATGTAGGTCTTATCCGTATAGTGTCTTTCAGAACAGGGTACTACCATAAAAAGTATAAGATCCCCTAGTAGGATTGATCAAAGCCTTTAGTGGCTTGCTGGACGCTCACAAGGTTCCATGTCCCTGATTACCCTTACTACAACCCATTTTTTTAGCATACCAAAATCCTAAAAAATATTTGTTGGTGCAAGAACGGTCGTTCTAAAGCCGCCCCACATCTGTACTATTCAATAGTAGAAATAGGAAAATTCCTTTTAATCTCTAGATTTTAAGGATTTTGAGATTTGGTCCCGAGAAGTGTGTGTTGTGGAGGGGAGCTAGTGTCACCAAATCTCTTACTGTTCACATTGTCTAGTGTTTGGAGAAATCCTAGCGGGGACTCAAAAAATATAGCCATTTCTATCCTAGGGTTGTAAATGATTGTGAGTTAGTTTAACACTTTTCTTGGCTTCAAAATGATCCAAAAACAAACATTCACTATCCAAATTTCAAACACTTTGGCTCAAATATGGACTTCTTGAGTTAGCCTTGATATTACTGCTTGTCCTAAGGATTTATCCTTAGCAATTTCTAAATATATTGACATTAATCTCAAACCCATATTTCTTCCAAAGACAACATAGGAAATTATGGCTTTAATCTCATGATTTTCACAAAATGGACATTGTGAAAGTTATGATGTTTTTGACATAAACATCTAGTTTGAAAACATAATCAAAGACAAGTGTTTGTGGAAAAATCAATTCACTTAAGCATAGATAAATTGACAAATGAACCCCACATGACTATTTGGAGACTGATTGATCTTGTTGAACAACCTGATCTTCTCAGTGCTATAATTCAGCCAAACATTGAACTCATAAATAGTGAGAAAACATATCTCATTAGTAGTTTGAGAACCTTCACTTTTGAAAAAAGGAAACAAACACACAGTGGAGAAACACAACAACCATTCTAGATGAAGAAAAGGAACATGTCGATATTGAGGCTGGAAGGCCCCTATTACCACCAACCGTGTGGCAATAATTATCTTCCTTTCTTCCATAGACTTAAATTGTTTTCACATGATCCCATGAAAAAATAGGATTCCTAAGCCAAGGTCTATAGGTCCTCATTTTAGACTTAGGCATCTTACTCCAAAAGCTCTTAAGAAACACCTTCGAGCAGTTCACAAAAATAGAAACAAATTAGTAGCAAACTTTTATAAAAATGCTTGAAGGTATAGTCCAGAATTGTATGCATTCTTTTGGAGTGAAAATCCTAGTCTTTTTCATGATACTCAACTCCTCTAAATGATTCATCAAATAGTCAAAATCCACAAGGGAAAATCTCCAACACTCCATTTCAGACATAGAAATTGTAGAACAAGGTACAGTCAAAAGCGGGCTTCAATATTTTACCGCAACCGTTATAGTTTTGCTAACAAAATTTTATGCCCAAGCTAGGAGAGCCCGAACAGGTTTGAACATTCCAATATGTCCTCTCATTTTCTAGAACTTGAACATTTTGTTCTAGCATCAAATTCACTATCTTGATCTTGTTGAAACAAAGGTTCACTTTACTAGATTATCTCACACAGAGTAAGGATCCCTAAACAAAGGTCAACTGGTTGTCACTTTAAACTTAGAAATTATAATGCAAAAGCAATCAACAATTGCATTGAGGCACTCTGTGAAAACATAAACAAGTTGTTGGTAAACTTTTATGAATGCACACTGAGAAAATATCCTGACATGTACACATTATTTATGAGCCAAAACCCTCGCCTTTTCAAAGATCAACAACTTTTTTAAATCATTGAGTCTTTAGGATTTGAAAATTTCAGAGGTCTAGCATCATGCTCACTACCTTGGTCTTGTCAAAACAAAAGGTTTACTTTAGGTAAACATTGGGTCAAACATTTCACTCACCCCTTCATCAAATTTCATCCTTCACCTCATCTATCTTTAAAAAAATTGAAATACACCAATAGTTTGGGACTTAAACATCAAACCAATTGCTACCTTAGCTATGTTGTATGTGGAATGTATCCTTTTCCATGCACTTAGTTAAGATGGTTATCATCTTTGAACTAGTTTATCTTGAAGGTCACAAGTCTACCCTAAAGATTTCTAAGTTCATTAGCATCCTTTATCCCAACATCAAAACATCAAACTAATGTCAACAGTGTTGTCCCAAAATGCTTGCAAAGATCACTTCCTGCATCACCCATATTTTCATCCTATATTATCATCATTGCTCCCAAAAGACTTAGAGCATCCCTTTTACCTTTGGTTTGAGTCAACTAGAGACTTCAAACATTATTAAACTCAACATAACTCTCCTATAGCTAACACAAAATTTATGGTAAAGACAAGATCACAACATAAGAGAATCATGGAGAAAGACAAAGTTACATTTACCTCAAGTGATCCAAATCCTTTAGAATTTGATCCTAGGAGCCATGTTACACCATCACAACAACCATAATGTCCTTCAGGACTATATATAATTGAATACATCACCAATAACCCATTTGAGCTCACTAGAGAAGAAATTTTGGAACATCGATCCTTTGAAAGTGTAGCTTCTATCTCCCCAATGTTTGTAGTGCGGAGTTTAACATAGGATTTCACAACTCCATCACAAGGGCTAAGTCAAACTTACATACCTACTCTTGAAACCATCCTTGTTAAATATTTTGGTCACACCTCACCATTTGAAAGTAGTACACTTGTGGGTACTCTTGAAACTAATCCTCCACCTCCCACCACCATTTGGACACCTACCTTTGGTGCTCCTCCTATTCTTGAAGATCTAAAAAAGCTACACACTCCACTTGAACTTCACTATTCCACCACCACTTCGACGTTTCAGGGACACCCTTCTTCATCCACACCTATGAGCACCACAAGTATGCCTACCATCACTCAAAGCAGTATAGACCAAGTAGCTCAAAACAAAACACAAGGGCATGTCAATACCATATCATAGAATCAACCCTCAATGTAAATAGGGACATCCTTGTTATGCCTATAGCACACATGCCCCATTTGGAATGGGGACCCCCTCTATCTCGCCTTTGTCGGGTCACTTTTTTCCTTTGCCTCATTTTACGTACCCCCTATTTTGAGTTCTAAGTGGTCGATGAATCCTAAAGTTATCATCTGGAGTTGACCAAGTTTTCCACCCAAGAAATCTCTAAGTCTTTTGGTCCTGTAGGTCTCCGCTGGTAGTTTTCCCTTTGCTTTCAAACTCACGTCTTTCTCTACGTGTAGGTCTGCCCTTGTAGGTTTCACCATGTGGGATTCCATTGTGCTTTCATTGTTTCATTGACGGCTGACACGGGGCATTCACCTGCAAGTCGGGCCCTGCATCCTCCATCTTCGTCCCCTCCATAGAGCTACGAAGTGACAATCATTTGGTTTCCATCTGCTTAGTAGGTGCTGACCTTCCCACCATTGACAGTTTTGAAAATATCACCTAGCTACCTCACCATTCGTCATACGGGTAATTAATGTGGGTCATTAATGACTAATTTCCTATAAATACCCAGGTTGACCTGTCATTTTCATTCCTTCGGTTAGAGAATTTTTTAGATCTCTAGCTAGCCTTCGCTGCCTCCACGTTCGCACAACTCTCCAGCCATTTTCAAATGAGTGTTCATTGGATTCTTCATCGAGTTTTGCGGGATCGTCAGGTGAGTTTTTCATCGCCACCTTAATTTGCGTCCATTCTAATGGGTTTTTTAAATTTGTAAAATCTTGGGAAGAAAACCTTAGAGTTTCTTTAAGCGGACAATTAAGCACCAAAATTCGTGCCTACCCATCTCTACAAAACCTAGAAAACCCATCAAATTCGACCCATTCAAACTCTGCGGAACTTTAACTGGTGGTCATTGTTCTTCACCAAGGCATTTGTGCCCTTGCGGCTTGCAAAATTTCCTTCCCTGTTCTCTAAACTCTAAACTTCATGTGTAAAATCCAAGGTCTTTTCCCCTCACGTGCACGAGCATGCAGACATCTGTCACTCTTTCACTATCGCCATGAACCAAGTCAATAACGGGAGCCCAAGGGCCCTTGTAGGTCCTTTATCACATATTTTCACATGTGGAAGACACTTACCTCTTCGTAGTTTCCTAACGGCTATCAAACCTTTCTGCCTTGCCTTGCGAGACTCGTAAGGGTGACCTTCGCCAACCTTGCCACGCATTGAAGTTTCCTTCGCTGACCACTCACTGGGGATTTTTGTTTCCTCTTCGCCGCCAATTTTAATGCCTTCACAAGCGACCGAGGTGATACTCCTTCCCACATCACAAAACTCGTGATCTCCTTCACCCTCTGAACTTTCCCAAGGAAAACCTAAGTCTTAATTCCTTTGCGGGCCTGACCATGCAAAAGTTTGTTTGTGGATCACCCCACCCCCTTCGCCATTTATAGGGCATGGATTTTTTCTCTCTGCATTGCGAACCCTGACCTCACAATTTCCCCAGAGCTTTCATCGAAAATGGCTAAGTGAAGATGCATTGTTGGTTGCCGCTTACGGCTTGCCGTTGTGTGACCGTCATTGCGAAATGGCCATGCCCTGTTGTTTTCTCACATTGTAGAACCCGAGCTCATCTCTATCGTTTTTATTTTTCAAGTAAATGACCTTCTGCTAGGGTCCCTCACGGACCCTCCAATGCGGGCCACCTGTTGCGAGGCGCTGCCTAGTCTTCGCCATGTGAAAACGAACATCCCTTCGCAACATTTTGTAACTCTCTACCCACATGACCCTAAAATGCTTGAACCTCAAGAGGAAATCCAAGCTGCCTAAGCCTCCTGCGGATCCCACAATGCGGGATTCCCTTTGTGGGATTCCTCTTCCAGAGTGTTGTTTCTGAACGAAAAGTCTATGAATGGCCTTGATGACTCCTACCTCCACATCCTTTGAGTTTGTACTAGCAGAATGATCAAACTAACACCTCCAAGGATCTCGTGGGATAATGAAAAAAATTCCTAAGAACTTCCCAAATTTATTGACCGACCCTTGAAGTTTGAAGGTGGAAAATTGGATGCAGGTGGCTACCTGTGGGCCGTTGTGCCCCCAGAGCTATTTCACCCTAAGTTACTCCGGATGGCTACCAACCTAGGGAAACTGGCACCCCTAGGTCTGCATTCTCCTAATTGGCCCAAACAAGTGTTAAATGATGAATTTTAATGGATTTTATGATCTTTAATGATGGAATGTTGATCTAACCCTCATTTTTGTAGGATTCCACTAACACTCCTCTCAATTTTCACATGAATATGATTACTGCATCTATGTCTTTATGATTTATGGAATTGGCTACAGGACCATCAGGAGCATCCTCAGAGAAAGAGAAAGGAAAGAAGATCATCAAGATACCAAGAGGAAAAGAAGACAAAGATCAAATGAAATATCAATTCTAGGGGGTGGATATCACCTCCAGGGTCACTTCAGACTGTAACACGATCTTAGACACCAACCTTGGACATATAGATATAGATGAGTTCAGGAAAAGGATCATAGCCAACCCAACCACTAACAATGCAAGGAAGATAAGAAGAAGTGGTCTCGCCAAAGCAGTTGGATTTCCATCCACTCTAGTGGCCCCAAAATTGGTAATGACATGTAGAGAAGCGTATTAGGAAGGTAGCCAAAAAATTATTGATCATGAAGGAAGGGTATTAGTGGACTTGTTAGAAAACTCCATAGGTGAAACATTCCACATCCCCACATTTGACCCTATGGAAGAAACATAGAAGGGTTATGCAGAAAATATGTGGAAAGAAGACCCTCAAGGTTGCAAAAGTTGATCAACCAATATTGGTTGAAAGAGAAAAGGGGCAGTGCCACTAAAGTGCCCTAGGATTCGTTTCGTAGTGACTTCTATGAGGATTATCATGAATTGGTGACTCTCCTAAGTAGGGTGATGGGCATTCCCATTGCTGCCTATTTCCAAGAATGGATGTTCTACTTAATTGAGGAGATCCTTAGAGGGAAAACCAAGTTCCATTATGTGAAAATGATCATTGACATCTTGCACAATCAGTTCATGGCCATAAAAGGACGTCACAATTTTATATGACCTCCTACTTGATTTATCTCCTGTCGGCGCCGTTCCCCTACAAAGGATTATTTGTTGTTGAAAGTCCAACTCCAGGAATGGAGCTGAAGGTGTATGATAAGTATCCACAATTGCAATATCAGAACTTCAAGGAGTATCATAGAGTGAATGATGCCTTTATTGGGCACATAATTAGGCTTCTTTGGGGAGACTTCGAAAGGAGAGTTTCACACAGTTCTTTTGCATTCATTCACATATTTAGGTACCTGTTCATACAATTCCTGAAGTTTACTTACATCAGAACAAAGGGCTTGTCTGAGAGGCCCTACAAGCTACCCTAGTACCAAAATGATTAGATGATCATATTGGAAGTCTCTAGATAGTTACAAAATGCTCATACTTTGTTGAGCGATAAAAATGGGGCAGGCATGTATGTTATTCCCACATCCCAATGCGTGGAATACCCAAAGAAGGAAATAGTGGAGTATAATCTGGATCTCCACATAGCCAAACCTAGGATGGATCCTTACAACAAACTAAAGAATTTTTTTGGTAAAGAATACGCCCATGTGCCCCACATTGAAGACTTTTGGGAAAACTACCAAGATGGCAAAGAGGTGCACATGTGGTTCTACATGCGTATGACTGCTCAATTTGTGAAATCAATCGAGATCTTCCCAGTGCCCGACCAAATCGTGGAGGATGAAGACACCATCCTGGACCCAAGGTATGATGTCTTGGCTAACTTTCCACTACCACTAATAGACTGGAATGAGGAGGAGGTCAATGACCTGGATATTGTGACTAAGTTGGTGGAGAATAGAACAAGGCAGTGGATTGATGCTTAGATCACTTAGCTCAAGCTACAAGGGGATACACTAACACATGGTGAGCTCGAAGATGAAATCAAGAGTGAGACCGATAGTGGGGTAGCTACCGCTTCAACTGAGGAAACCCCTAAATCTCCTCCAACAACACGGTCAAGAAAGAGGAAAGAAGTATCAGAGTGACAACCCAAGCCCAAGGTCTACTCAAGGAAGCCTCCAGAAAGGGAATCCTCCAAAAGGGAAAAGAAGTCACGAAGGTTTACTGAGATTCCCACAATTCAAGAAGAACCTCAACATGAAGGTGAGGAAGAGGTTGAGCCTCCATAATCACCACCTGCTGCCTCTGCTCCTCCCAGTGTTGTCACCATTGCTACTACTCCACCTCTCGCCTCTCAGACGCTGCCAGTCTCATCTCCACCCACCATGGACATCTCTGTCCACTTGGATTCCACCTCACCTAAAACTCCCATCATGGTGCAAGATTCCTCCTCTGCTACAACCTCTCCATTACCATCCTCCTCATTGTCTCCCTCTACTACAATCCCCCTAGCTGCTACAACAACTATGCCCTTTCTCACTCTACTGAAGGCCTTCACAAGACATATGCAAAATATACTCATGGAACTCTCTAGGGTACTAATGAATCCTATAGTGCAAGCTATGATGGCCCAAGCTATGGCTGGCCTCCCTATCCCTCCTCTTATAGAGCCACCAAAAATGGAGGCTACAATGTAAGTATCAAAAGAATTGGAGAGACGCTAGAGGGAGGCTGCCAAGGAGGTAGCTAAAGAATCTGAGGATCCTTTTAAGGATGACTATTATGAGCATCCTGAAGGAAGAATCAATGTGACTATAGATGAGGTGGCCTATGAAGAGGAGAAGGACTCATGATCTTCGAAGGAGGATACAAAGGCACTTAACGAAAGATACATAATCGAAACCTCTGATCAAGAATTCAAGGAGTTGTCCCAACAACTCAAGGATGTTGGAGAAGAAATTGAACACAAAAAATAGCCCTCTAAAGAAAAGGATGACACTAGTGATGGAAAAAAGATGACAGAAGAGTCTCCATTGGTTGGGCAAGATAAAGGCCCTGTTTAGGAAGAGGAAATGTCTCCCAAGAAAGAGAAGGAAGAGAGGGAGGTTGGAACAAAAGAAGAAGAAGAAGAAGAAGAAAAACTTGAAGAGGAAGCTGAGCTTAGAAGGAGCCCCGAGCCAGAATTTCATGAAGAGCTCAAACAAGAGATGGAAAGGGCCCCATTAATAGAGGGTGCCACCAAAGAAAACATAGCCATTGCTGAGCTAGATAAAGAAAAGGCTATACTAATCCAGGACTTGGATGAGGAAGAAGAAAGAACAAAGCTCAAAGTCCATGGTCATGAGGTAAAGCAACCCCAACTTGAACAAAGAGTAGAGGGTGATCATAAATCACCAAAGGAGGGGTCTCAAATGCTTGATTGGTTGCAAAAGGAGCTATAAAAGAAATCCGATGTCCTCGTGGATCCAAAGACCAAACTTGAGGCTATCTTGGCACGAGCACAAATGAAGCCAAGAAAAGAGAAGCCAAAGGTCTTTTCTCATATAACAATTGATGCATTTAGATATAGGACCATGTAGATTGCCACCTTGGTAGTAGACAAAGGAGATGGGTTTGGTTACAATATCTCCACTATCAACTTGGGCACTACTATGATGGAGAAAAAAATAGATGAATTTGAGGGATCGGTGGCCACGATAGTCGAACAAACGAACAAGGATCAATCCTCCAAGGAGGAATTGAAGGCACAAGTGCAAAACCTCAGCGCCTACATTTAGTAGTGGACATCCTTAGAGGAAGAAACCCCAACCACATCCTCTGCACCCCAGTTGCTATCCCAAGATGAATTCTCCAAGATGAAGAAAATGAAGAATTGGACAAGGGCTACCTCAGATTGGTTAAGGTGGGTGTTGTATTATGGTGATATGGGTATTCTCCATGTTGTTTGAACAACCAATAAGTTCTGAGAAGTGCAGAAGCAGCTTGAGGGTAGGAAGAGAATTTGTCATAACTTCCTCAAACTATATAGGATTACATATCCTAAGCTCAAGGCCATCTTTAAAATGCTCGAAAATACATGGGAAAAGGAGCTAGCCTTGGTGAAGAGTGATCATTGGCTGGTGGAGACATGGAAGATGGGCCTAGACCATAGAGGGGAAGTTCTAGAAAGAGTGCTCCACGAAGTAGAGCTTGACATTGAAATTGTCAAAGAACACAAGATGGACAATGAGGAGTACCTGAAACTCGTGATAGATTATGATATGCTCGATGTAGAACTAGATCCAGAGAAGATCAGACCATATTTCCACAAGAAAATGGAGGAAGGGGTAATAGATTCACTGACACTAGACTTCATGGATTTTGTTGCCCGAGCCTTCATCCAACCATAACAGGTGAACAAGGCCACCCCAAAGTGTATGAAGAATTGGGAGCTGATCATAGGAAGATCCAAGAAACTATCCTTCCAAATGCTTCAATTGGATATCATGGAATGGAATAAACTTCAGGCATTGATGGGTAAATTTTTGGAGTATGCCACTATCTAGAAAAATGAAGGAAAGCCTATAATAGATGATGAATTCCTAATAGTGTAGCTTCAACCAAAAGAGCAAACCACTACAAGCCAAAAGTGCTACAGTGTCAGGGCACTATAGGACAAAATAGGACAAAGACAAAGAATGTATTTATATTATTAAATTTTGGGGGTAGGTGAAACCCTATCTTGTAATGAATTTGAGTCATACAATGTAAATCAATCCTAGCCATTAATTTGGGATTTGGAAAACTATAAATAGGGGGTCTCCTCTCATTTTCAGAGGCAGAGTTGAGTTGTTGTAATGACATGCTATAGAAATTTTAATAGAACTTCATTATTTTGGTGGATTCTTGAGTTTCTCTCATGTTGCATGATTCTTATCCTCATGTTTGATAGATTTAAGTTACTTTAGCTTGTTGTTCTAAGTGTTTTAAAGTAGTTTTGATAGTATAGTTTCCATTTTCCATTGATTTTGAAGTATGATATTGTGTTGATTCTTT
Organism: Sequoia sempervirens; assembly: GCA_007258455.2. NCBI lineage: Eukaryota > Viridiplantae > Streptophyta > Pinopsida > Cupressales > Cupressaceae > Sequoia > Sequoia sempervirens. Next base: position 137,474 of record VDFB02294508.1, on the reverse strand, counting down.
CCATGTTCATGATTTTTGCTAGTTATTGATGGTAAACAACTGTGTAAAGCTAGTCTGAACATAAATTCCTTGTTGCACTTGAATTTCATCTTTTATTCATGCTCTATGGTGAATGAACATTTGAAAAATCTATAGACCTTAGAAGATAGCAATAGTTTCATGGTATTGTGTGTTTTGGTTAAGTGGAACTTAGTTATAGGAAGTCTGTCCATTGTACCATCCTCCATTATCACTGTACATTGGTAGTTGTAGGTCTAGGAACTTCCTTCTCCCTTTTTACCTTTCTTTAAAATGATAGTTTAGGAAAAGTTCCAGCATAATTGTAAAGCCAAATCCGATGATAAAAGTGGAGTTTTAGACTGTTGTTTTGAACTTATAGCAATCACACATCATCTCTAAAATATTAGAAACTTCATTTGTGGATCTAATCTCCTTCCAACTTAACAATTGTCCATGCCCCTTATGATTACCAATAAATCACATAAACCCACTAAGTTGGTTTTTCAAGTGATGACCTGACACCTGAGAGACCTTGGGATAATTTTCTACAACTTCTTTGTAGGAAGTTGTCTTTCAAGAGAGGTAGTGCACTTGTGTGCTGCCTGTGTTGAGAAGTGAAAAAACACCCATCAACAATCCTTATCCAACCCTCCGGTGGGTTCATCCATTCCATCTACCATTACCACATCATCCACTATCAATCCACCTCAAAACAATCACTTTGTTACAAGTTATATCAATCTCGGGAGTACCTTGATCACAAATCCTTTGTTTACATATTTTGAACAAGGAAATCCTCAAAACATAGGACAAGGGAATATTTTCAATAAATGGACTCAAGGTCCTTGTGTGTCATTTCCATTGCAAAATTCAATGACATTATCATTTCCAATAGTTTCCTTTTCTATGCCAAATCAATCAATACCTAAATCATACATTCCCCCACCTCATTCTACCATATTGTAAGGAATGTTAAACCAAGGGAACCCTCCACCTTTCACCAACAATCTGCTACCCACTCAAAACATCAATATCCCTAATCCTTCATAGATGTCTCAACAACCACTTGATCTCACCTTGCAATCACATGTCTTAGCTCTACAACAAGCACAACAAACTTATCAACAAGTCATACAAAAACAACAACAACAACAAGTAGCCTTAGCAGGTCAGCAAGCAAACCTAGCACAACAACAACATCAATCTCAACAAGCAACTTTAGCACAACAACAACAATAAGCACAAAAAGAAACTTTATTAGTACAACAACAACAATAGGCCGAACAAAAAGCCCTACTCGCGCAACAACAACAACAAACTCAACAATAAGCCTTACTAGCTCAACAATATGCCCAACAACAACAAAAAGGTTCCTATTATCCTCATATGAACATGATCAATCCAAACACATCAGGAATATATTCATCAATGTCACAAAATCTCCAACCTTCATACACCCCATATAACTTATCTCACATCCCACCATATGTTCCTCCACCCAATCCGCAAGATGATCTAGCATCATAATTGAAAGCACTCTCACAAGAAATGTAGGACCTTCGCATGGGCAAGACAAATAATCCTCATACAAAGAACTTGTTTCCTTACCCATTTGATCGAAACATAGCAATGATACCATTCCCTCCTGGTTTAGAAATTCCCAAGTTTGACAAATACAGAGGGAGAGGAAGTAATGTTGACCATATCAAATAATTTAACGTCATGTGCATGGAAGTGGCTTACAATGATTCATATATAATGCAACTCTTCCCTTGAAGTTTGACAGATACGACTATGGATTGGTTTTCTCATTTGTCTCCTGGTATCAAATTTTTTCAAGAAATCACAAAAAAATTCATCGATCACTTCTCCTTCAATATTGACATGTACGTTAATCTAGAAGAGTTGTACACTCTTAAACAAAATCTAGGAGAAAATTTTGCTAATTTCTTACAAAAATGGAGATAAAGATCTAGTAAAAGCAAGTGGCCTCTTCCTGACAGACAATAAGTGGGAACCATTATAGCCAACCTAGATCCAAATCTATCATTCCACTTGAAAATGCAATGTATCACAGCATATGACGAGCTTGTTCTGAGAGCCCTTAACATTGAAAGAGCCCTAATCTCACAATGAAATACTCAAGCTTACAAAGACAATTGTCCTTCAAATAGTTCAAATGAGAAAACTCGTGTATGGGCTAAGAACAAAAACATAACAAATGACGGTGTGGTAGATGTTAAGGTCATACTATGTGCTCCTAGACCCAATAAAAGTCAAGTTGCTAACATCCAACCAATTGTGCAAAAAATGGTACCACCTCTGAACAATTAGATCAGTAACAACAACATGCAACAAAGGAAAATTGGTAATAGGAACAACTATCCCAAATGAAAGTACACACAGTTATCGAAACCCATTGAGACGATCATGAAGAAACTGGTAGAGTCAAATTTGATAACACTTCCTAACTTTGAAAACTACCAAGAACCTCAAGAGAATCCATCCTAGTACAATGAGCATAATCTCTGTGACTTTCATAAAATCAAAGGACATAAAAAAACAAACTGCATGAAACTCAAGAATATCATCCAAGATCTCATAGAGAATGATACCATATCTGTTGAGGTACCAGTTGGGAACTAGGATCTCAAGATATACAAGACCCTTATGCCCGATCATAACAAAGAAAAAAAAAATGACAAAGCTAAGTATCATACCAATGTTCAACATACTTATTCCAATGTAGTTTCCTCCTATGATAGTGTTATGACTATTGTCACCATCAAAGGTGCTAGTAAAAAATGAGTAGTCACCACACAATGTGGAAAAATAACCATTCAAGGAGTTGTCCCAGCTCCATCTAGGACACAACCTACTTTTCCCAAATCTAATCCTAGCAAGTACAATCTTGTAGATTAGCTTAAATAGACCCCCACTCAGATATCAATCTTATCTTAAGGGATATAGGGAAATACTAGAAAAAGCCTCGTCTGAGTCATCTGTTCTTGAGAACATTGATACCGATTAGTTTCAAGCTATGGTAGGGAATATCTCCAACCATCTTCTCACCTTATTTGAGCATGATTTACCATCACAACCATATCATAATCATGCTTTACACCTTGAGTTTTTCATTCATACAAACAAGGTCAAAATAGTCTTGGTAGATGGAGGTTCCAGTTTAAACATTTGTACCCTGCAGTTGATCAAGAGTCTAGGCTATTCAAAAGATACTATTGAGAAGACACAGAGTACTACCATCAGAGCATATGACAACCAAGAATAGGTAACACAAGGAATCATTGCACTTTCAATCCAAGTGGGACCTCTTATTGCAGAAACTACATGCCAAGTACTTGATCTTGATCTTCCCTATAACATATTACTTGGCCGACCTTGGATCCATGCTTTGAAAGTTGTAGCTTCAACCTATCATCAGTGTGTGAAATTTCCTTTTGAAGGCAAAGAAACTACTATCCATGGAGATCCTGAGCCTTTCTACTATTGCAAGAGTCTCGAGGCCAAGTTCTATAAGATCCCACAAATACCCAAAAATGATGAAGGACCAACACCATCAAGCTCATTTATTGACTCATCATCTCTAGCGTCTACCTCAGCATCAAAAGTTCCTATTGCGTAAAGCATACTGGACATCAAAGCAGTGATCCAAGATGATGGTTGTGGAAGCTACAAGCTATTGAAAGAAACCTTTGTCTTAGGAGAGTTACCTAATTCTCCTCAATCTCATGAGAAACCTACATCTAGTACCAAAAAACCAGAAATAATCAAGATGGAAACTACTACCTTCACCAAGTGGGGAGACCTAAATCAAGAAGACATCAATGAGAAAGATATCTCTAAACTCCTTTATCAAGATGAACGAACTATTCCTATTCTTCCCATGGAAGATGACAATAAAGGTCTACAACTAATATAGAGTATGTGGTATAACAAGAATGAGAAGCTAGGATAGAATGACAATGGTTTACTAGAACCCATCATGCCTGAGAAATGACTAAAAAATATTTGCTTAGGTTGTACTACTAGTAAGGTCACACTTATTGGAAATGATATTGCTGCTAAACGAGTTGAGGCTTCCTCTTGGTCACCTACATCACATGATACAACCTTAGATGACTTTCCCCTTTGATGTCGCTAACCTATTTGAAAACAACACCCTCTTTATGATATCCATAACATCCTTTGTCTCAAATGACCCACCAACTGAAATACACCTAGTATACCCGTAACTCATTGACATGGACCAACAAGGACCACTGGTTCTAGATTTATTAAAAAAAATGAAGAAATATTAGAATTCATGAGACTTTGAGACAACTTATCATGGGTAGATCACAAATTAGGCTTCGCCATAGAACTTGATACATGGGCATACTATGGGGAGATGATTGAATCCTTCAATCACAAAATAATTGAAATGCAATTAACATGCAAATCCTTGAGTGAAAATCACTTAGTGGCACTCTCTAGTCCCAAAATAGTAAAAACAAAGGATGCATCCAATGGTGAAAACCTCTTTGAGGTGCCCAAGGATGAAGGATTCAATCTCCCCCTTAGTACAATGCATCCAAAAAAGTCAGTGGTACTAGCAAAAAATGCTACTCCAGTAAATGTGGGAACAAAAGAAGCACCTAAGATCACTTTTTATGTTGAATCTTTATTGGATGAAGAACAAAAGAACCTAGCAATGTTCCTTAAAGAGAAGAGAAAAATTTGCATGGTCATATACAGATATGCTAGGCCTTGATCTAGAAGTGGTTGTACATGACTTAGCAGTTTATCCCAATGCCAAACTAGTCAAGCAGAAATTAAGATGCACTCTCAGATAGCACTCTTGGTTAAACTGGAACTACAAAAGCTTCTTGACATCGGATTCATCTGACCAATAGATTATACTGAGTGGGTTTCAGACTTGGTACCAGTCTCGAAACCCACTAGTGGCATCTGAATATGCATTGATTTTAGAGATCTGAACAAGACATGTCTGAAGGACAATTTCCCTCTTCCCAACATCAATATCATTGTGGATTTGACAGATGGGAATGAAATGCTATTGCTTATGGATGACTTTTTAGGCTACAATCAAATCATAATTACCAAAGAGGATCAACATAAAACTGCCCTTAGTTGTCCATGGGGAACCTACTGCTGGAATGTAATTCCATTTGGGTTAAAGAATGCAGGAGCTACCTATCAAAGAGCAATGACCCTCATCTTTCATGACATGATCCATAAAACAGTTGAAGATTATGTAGAAAATATTTTGGAAAAATCAAAGAAGAGAAGTGAGCACATACAAGTCTTAGGACCTATCTTTAACAGGCTTGAAGAATAAAAGGTACAAATGAATCCAAAAAAGTGTATTTTTGGGGTCACATCAAGGAAACTACTTGGCTTTATTGTTTCAAAAAGAGGGATAGAAATTGATCCAACAAAGGTAAAATCCATCCTAGACATGGAAATTCCCTAGACATTAAAGCAAATGAGAGGATTACAAGGAAGATTGCAGTCCATTAGAAGTTTCATATCCCAACTATCAGATAAGATTCACCCCTTTCGACATATTCTCCATAAAGGGATAACCTACAAATGGGATGACAAATGTGATAAATCTTTCTAGAAAATCAAGGATTATCTACTAACACCTCTAGTGCTCATGTCATTGATACCAAACAAGCCATTGATCGTGTACATCTCAACAACACTAGCAACATTGGGAGCTCTTTTAGCACAACATGATGAGAATGGAAAGGAAAGAGCCATATAATACATTAGAAAAACCTTGGTAGGTTATGAGATGAACTATTCACCCATTGAGAAATCATGCCTAGCAGTAGTTTTTTGCTTCACAAAATTTCAAGCACTACATGTTGTCACACCAAATCAATCTCATCGCAAAGATTGGTCCATTAAAATATCTACTATCCAAAGAAACCCTCATGGGATGAATGGATAAATGGGTAATGATCTTGACAAAGTTTGACATAGAGTATGTGGAGCACAAGGCAATCAAAGGACAAGTGATTGTAGATGAACTAGCAGAGGCACCCATCTATAATGAGAACCCTTTAATATCTGATTTCCCTAATGAATTAGTGTTCCTTATTAATCTCACAACTCAGTGGAAGATGTACTTTGATGGATCGTTCACCCAACATGGACCAGGAGCAGACATTCTTTTCATCACCCCCCAAGGTGATTGCATCCCAAAGTCATATAGGCTATCATTTCCATGTACCAATAACAGTGTTGATTATGAAGCCTTGATCACAAGTCTTAGGATAGCAGTTCAATAGTAGATACAAGAGATGAAATTCTATGGAGACTCACAACTAGTTATCAACCAAGTCAATGACGACTATCAAAATAAAGATGACAAGCTCACTCCTTACAAGAAGATGGTGGAGAATCTCAAAGATATTTTAATAGACATAACTTTTGAACAAATTCCTCACATGAATAATAGAGCAACATATGTCATGGCAACAAACAAATCATTACTAGACATGCCAAACAACATTCTCCAATGTGAATTCTTGGTAGAACAACTTCTTGTACCAACTTTTGAAATCCCTGAATTTGAATTTACATGTGTCATTATTGGTCTTGGATCCCTATGGTACCATGACATCTTTACTTATCTTAACAAAGGAAACCTTCCATCGAATATCACCCTAAACCTTAAAAAGACCTTTGTCAAAAAGGCATCCTGATTTGTGATCGTAGGTGATACCCTTTTCCGTTGAAGCATCGAAGGGAAATTATTACGATGTCGTAACCAAGAGGAAGCCTTAACTACTTTAATAGAAGTACACAATGGAATATGTGGGTCCCATTCTAGTGGTATGACATTAGCTAAGAAACTGTTGAGGATGGGGTACTATTGGTCAACCATGGAAAAAGAAGCTTATCAGTATGTGCAGAAATGCATCTAGTGTCAACAACATGGGGATCTGATTCATGCTCTAGCTCAAGAGTTGCAACCAATGATCACACCATGGACTTTTTTGCAGTGGTGACTTGAACTCATAGGAAAAATAACTCCAACCTCATCCAATAGTCATAAGTTTATCATAACCACCATTGAGTACTTTACTAAGTGGGTTGAAGCCATTCCTATGACCTACATAATCAGGAAGCAAATAACCTAGTTTATCCTGAATTACCTAATTTTTTGTTATGGTGTACCACAAACCCTTATCTCAGACAACAAAGAGCCATTCAAGAATCAGGATGTGAAAGAGCTATGCCAAAAATTCTATATCCAACACTGATTCTCTACCCCATACTATCCCCAAGGCAATGGCCAAGTAGAAGCAACGAACAAAACTATCTTGAAAATCCTAAAGAAAATAGTTAATGAAGTTGGTCATGACTGGCATCTATAACTAAATCACGCTCTTTGGGCTTATTGAACCGGTATCCACACACCTATAGGTGCAACCCCTTTCTCGTGGTCTATGGATCATAAGCCATCTTTCCTATTGAGGTTGAGCTTCCATCATTGTGAGTGTTACTGAATAATTTGATAATTGAGGAAGAATACAAAGTGTCTTGACTAAATGATATAGAATTATTGGATGAACGTTGTCTTGAAGCCCTTAATCACTTGCAAGTATATCAAAACTTATTGAAATAGAGCTATAAACAGAGAATTAAATTTTGGTCATTCCAGGTAGGCGATCTTGTCTTAAAGAAAAATTAGAAGAACCTTATAGATCAAGACAACAAAGGAAAGTTTGATCCTAACTGGTTGAGTCCCTTTGTCATCACAAAAAACTACAGATCAAGAGCATACCAACTATCAACCCCTGAAGGTGAACCCTTGCAGGAGCCAATCAATAGGTTGCATCTAAAAAATTTTTATGCCTAAACATGAAGGTTGTAAATCAAAAAAATCAAAAAATGATCAAAATCCAAAAAAAATGAGAAAAAGGATTGAAAAAAGTAAAGAAAAAAATTCATCCTCTAGTGAAAACCACTTCGGTGGTGCTTTGGGAAAGTACCTTGGTGAAAACCTAGCAAATAGGTGCCTTGCGTAAATAAAGGATCTCCATCTATTCTTTGGATCTTTTGGCCTATCATTCTTTACATCACCATTCATCCCTCCTCAGTGTCCTTATCATGGCTTGTCACTGTAAGGTATCATGAAATATTTAGTACTACTTGGCATATTCCCAAGGTCAATTTGTCCTGCCTGTATCGAAGTAGGATAACATATCACACCAGGGGCATTTCTTTATGTGTCACAATCAGGTTCTTATATATCTTGAGGTCATGGGACGTCTTATCAAAAAACACCCAAAAAATTCATAAAATCTTATCCAGAAAATCCACAAACATTTGCAAAATCCAAAAACATTCAGAAAATTGTAAAGGAAAAATACAAAACATCCAAATACATCAAAAAACCCTAAAAATGTCAAACATCAAAAATCCAAAAAACAATGTCTCTTTTTTGAACTACATTGTCTCTGAGTTTGAACAAAGGCAAGGACATCATTGATGTGCCCCTGAGACACCCTAGGTCAGTCCTTTAGTTGTCCATCATAATAAACTATGGTCTCTCATATGTTCATATCTTTGTCTTGTAAATAAGTCGAGTCAGTCAAACTACGTAGTCTCTATGTGTATAACATAGGCAAGGCTAATCTATGATCAACCCTTGAGGCCCCTAGGATGGGTCTTTAGGTTAGGTTCTTGGTTGAAACTTGGAAACTCAGACAACCCTAAACATCCAAATATTCAGAAAATCCAAAAACATCAAAACATCTCAAAAATCCCAAAACATCCAAATAATCAGAAAACACAAAAAAATTTGAACATGGAAATCCAAAAACAATAGAAACATTCAAAAGACCTAAAAAGCCTCAAAAAATCAGAAAACCCTAAACAACCTCAAAAAATTCAAAAATCCTAAACATTCATATAAACATTCAAAAAATACCAAAAAAAGCCTCAAAACATTTTCAAAATACCAAAAACATTGAAATATTCTGGAAAAATAAACCAAAACCCATCCATCCCATCTTGCTTTCACCCACAATAAACTTTAATCCATAATAAATTGATCATCACCTTCAACCTTTGGCGAAACAAGTAGAAAACAAACATAGCAAGTCATAAAGTGCAAACTTAAAATTCAAAATCTAATGTCTAAATTATACGTAAACGAGTCAGTGAAATTTGTAGCAACGACTTATCTTAGAATCATCATCCTAACATAGAAACAACCATCTGATCAACATGTCCTAGGATGTATCCTTCCTGCGATGGAGATCAGTATCAGATATCACCTCAACTAAAATTTAACTAGGCATGATCTATAGATAACACTGAATTTTTGTCTTGGATCTTTTCTTATGATTTATCTTAATGACCCATTCTGAGGACCTCTTGATGATTTCTAAAGAAAACTATTTATATAGAAAGGAATGGGACATTGATCATTATCTTTCATTTGTTGTGCTTGTTAATACTCTTGTAAAATAATCTTGGCGCATACTTGCTTAGTTTTGTGTAGGAAGGTTGTTTGGAGTATGTTGTTGACAATTGTGTATGCTTTGGTCCTATATGTTCTAAGCTTCTAAATTACATTCCAATGAGTTTTTTGTATGTCAAGGTGTGAATAGGAACTATCCTATCTATTTGTTGAGTCAAAGTCCATTACACTAGATACAACTCCGTCCTGGTTATCAATACCTTGATGCATCGTATCTATGTGTTATATCAAACAATAAGGAATGATGGAAAATCCCAATCCCGAAGTGTGAGCACCCATCCTACATTTTGCATCATCTCCCCACCAGCTCTAATAAAGTCTTGATGGATCAAGGACTTGTTGGATCTTTTGAAGCAATCATCAAAATCAATGGTCATTCATTCTTTATTCTTCTATATTCTCTCTATGCTAACCTGGTATCATGATAGCGAACAAAAACATCATCAATGCATCCACCCTGCATCCACAAACCATCAACATACATGTATCTCATAATCATATCATAATCATAGGTATCCATCAACATAATCACACATCTCATGATCATATCGCATCATAAATTTTGCATTATCATTTGAGTTGTGATGAATAATATAGATTTGTTATTCAAGGCATCTTAAATCATTGCATATCATAAGAATTTGCATCCATACATCCATATGCATACATCATCATCAAAACATTCATAGAAAATATACAAAATAAGATGCATCCACATCATGTGCATCCATAACATCTGCATATCATATTCATCCAGATCATATCGTGAAAAGATAATGAAAAAGAATATAACATTGCATCCATCCATATTATGATCATCACATATCACATAGGCATAAAATAAAATTCACCCATACATGATCATATATAAGCATCCATACATCATCCATACATTAAATAAAGTGAATACATCATAGCATGAATCATCTGTATCTGTATAATATATATATATCAAAAAATGTGTCATGGTAAAAAATCTAGATCAGTATATGTACATCGAGGATAAGTACAATATCCACGAGGCTATCAAAAAGGAGCCCATGAATGTATATCAGTGATAAAGAATGGGGAAAAATAAAGAAGTGTCTGTATATCAAAATGCTAGTGCTACCCTATCTAGCCTACCTCACAGGCTGATCCTCTACATGGGGACGCACATCGCTACGTTGTGAAAAATCTGGCTGACAAAGAGCCTCTGGAACATCTCGGCGATAGTGCTACCTGTAGTATGTAGCCTATTTGACAAAATTTCTATATAACCACGCTGACACGGTCTGACCATGGGTCACTACCACCATCACCTTGATTTATTGTCGCCTCGCCACCTCCTAATCCCTCTCTCCCATGATAGCATGTACCCTCTACAACGTTGCATCTCTCTCTGCTATCATAGTGATCACCTGCTCTCGAGCCTGGTCTCACTTAGTAGTAAGATCCAAAACTTTCTAGTGGGCCTAGTCCCACTCACTAGTCAATGTTTGCACCTACTATTGCAGCTGCTGAATATGTGTGTCTTGTGCATCTGGTGGTGGTGGTGGTCTTGGCTTTGGTTATACCTATGGCTGCATCTGTGGCTACACCTGTGGCATAACCTATGGTTGCACAACTGGAGGAGCCCTTGGAACCTGTCCATCCTAGCTATCTTGGCCTACCTGTCCCTTTCCCTTGGCACCTCTACCTCGTAGTCTCCCTTAGGGAGGAGCACCTACCGGATCTATAAGTCACCTCAATGGAATGAACCATGCATCATATTCCAGAGTTGTCTGTGCTACGGGTTGACCCTGATCATATGTCCAAGGTTGGGAAACTAACTGTCGAAAGCTCTCAACAACCTTTGCAGCCGAAATAGTCAGTCCCCATGTGGGAACCTCTTTGGATGATCTAGAAAAAATGGCCTTGTATGCATCATTGGGCCTATCATGTACATCTCTAAACTATCTAGCTACCCTATTAGGGAGATATCTCTTGATCATCATGTGCTCTCGACCCTGCATGTAATGGGTATGTCTGGAAAAGTATAACTGTTGTATATCATCAAACCATGGTGACATCTGAAGCCATGGGCACCAACAAAAAACTATCATATCATCTATAACCTATCTCCAATACGGGAGCCCAATTTTTCCAATGTACCTGAGAGTGATGGCACGTCGATATCTCCAAATGACATGATCATCCAACTCCACATCTGCCATTTGTCCAATCGACTGAATTACGACAATGTGCTCCCATGCCCAAATATGAAGCAGAGTAACCCATGCACTGAGGGCTCTCCTATTGCAATAGAAAAAATCATGCATATCATGATATAAGGGGCTAGCATCACAAGGCCCCACACAAAAGGAGTCCTCCTGTGTAGCATCTGGTGCCATGCCAAGCCCCATCCTGGGTTGAATAATCTACCATGTCTGTCTGGAGCTACCAAACTTAAAATGATAGTTGTGATGATCAATCTAAAGGTCGGCACATGACCTCTATATGTCTATAAATCAATCTAAGATGTGACCAATGAAATCTGTTCCATCTCCATCACCTCGAGGCATGCATTGAACTCGACATCGGTGTCGTAAATCACGCGATCACCATGGATAGGAAAATGCAATATCTGCAACACGTCCTCCAAATTAACTGTCTCCTCCCCCGTCGAAAGATTGAAGGATGAGGTCTCACTGTTCCATCTCTCGCACAAAGCTATCATCATCACCAAATGGGTTCTAATAATGGGTGCATATGCAATGTACCATAATCCAATCTCTCCTAGGTGCTCCTGGTGTAACTCTAAAAGATCACCTAATCTCTCCAGAATTGTGGGCCTGTGCCCTCTTGACATTAGTGGTGGGAAGACCTCCTGCACCCACGAAGCACATGACGTTAGGAAATCATCAAAATTTGATTGTTTTTGGAATTTCTGACTCATAAATCATATTAGTGTCACTATTTACAATAGTGTTTCTATATTTAAAATTCAAATAGCGATGTCTGACGTATTTAAAAATTCAAATTGGAAATTGTGTCGCTAGATAAGCTAGCATCGCGATTTAGCTTCTAGACTGACCTATCCCTATTTTCCTTCGATTGGGGCATCTAAAAAATTAGAAAAAAATGTATTTTTTGATTTGGGCAGCATTTTTTATCCAAAAAGCATTATTCTTTGAACCGAAGCAGCACGTACCTTGCTTCAAAGAGGGGCAAAATGTAGAAACTAAAAAATGTCCTAATTGATGTCATATATTTAAATCAGATTTACTAACATCATTTTCTCTTTAATCTATCCTCTTTTTGCTTAAATAATTTAATTAACCTAGCTAATTAATTAATTGCATCATTTCCATCTATTTGGCCTAATTAATTAAATTAGGTTAATTCATCTCTTTTTGCACTAACACCTCATCTAATTAAATTAAATAAATCAAAATATTTAATTTAATCTCCTAAGTCATCTTATTTAATTAGATAACCTTAAGTTATTTAATTAAATATCATTTCACCCCTCCCCTATTTATTAAAATCATTTAATTGAATAAATATCTCTTAATTCTTCTAATTCCCTAATTGCATAAATTAAACCTTGTTTAATTAACAATTAAACTAATTTTCTTCTAAGAAAGGGAATATTCCCATGGAATATTCCTTATCCTCCTTTTTGCACAAGTAAAACTTTGTTTTAATTTGTAAATTACCTTTTTCCTCACCCAAAAGGAATATTCTCTCTCCTCCAATCAACTCACTTAGTTTCAAATGCAAGTTAACCTTTAACCTCTTTAGCAAGTTACCTTTGACCTGTGTGAGTAGGTCAAAAGTGTGTTTGTTTGAGGCAAGGGTGAGCCCTTGATTAACTTTCATCATGCATTCTCATCTGTTGATGAGAATCCATGATCCATGCCTCTCATCCTTTCATCTTGAACCGTTGATTAAGCTTTTTGATATCAACCATTCATTCCTCATTTGCTCTCTTATAAATAGGTCACTATTAGGAGACAAATGGATCCATCTTTTTTAGAGAAAACTTATGTTGTTGAATTCACTCACATACACACTCATATTTTACTTTTTAGCTTGTTTTAGTTTATTTTCATTACATAACAGCTTAGAGCATCCATTAATGGCTTCCATGCATCCATCTTAGCTTCTATAGGAATTATGGTTTTCATCTTTTAGCATAATTTTAGCTTAGATTAGCTTAGAAATAACATAATTAGATAATTTGTAGCATAAAATCATGGTAACTTTGCTTGCATCATGTTCATTTTTAGCATAATATAGGTTTGCATACATCAATCACTATAGTTTCATCGATTCTCTTCCATAGAATTGACTGGAATAGGCTCACTAATCATAGGATTGGGAAAGCGTCATTGTTCCACATCAACACGACACTAATTCCACAGCAAGATAAGTTTCAGATGGATTAGAGTAGATGTCTCGAAAGCTTTCATGATTTAGTATGTTAGGTTTTGATGAAATGTTTAGTTTTAAATTTATTTTATTGATCTTGTTGACATTTGAGTATTGGTGGCTCCGTTATGCTTCGGTTCTTCATGAATCAAGCGTAATTCGGCCAATACCAGTATTTTCACATCACAAATATAATAGAAGATAATGTGATTTTTAGACTCCCAGACTCATCCTTTATAGGAAAAACATTACAGTGGTATGGAGTTTGGCAACCTAACTCTATTCACAATTGGGATGAGTTAGATGAAAATCTATGTAAACACTTTGAGGACAAAAGTGATTATTTGTCTCTAGTAGAGCAGTTGACTACTATCAAAAGGTCGCCTCAAGAATTCATGAGTGACTTCAATTAAAAATTTCAAAAGACTTGGGATAGAATCCCTATCTTAGTGAAACCTTCCCCAAAATATTATTTCCTATATTTCTTAAGGGCTCTTAATAGCGATATAGTTATTATGATTCAATCTATGGGAGGATTCACCATACCAAGAGCATATGACCTTGCTATAAGGGAAAAAAATTGTTTTATATAGGCCAAGAAAATAGTTCCTAGGCCACCAATGTCCCTATTTCTAGAGCTTCCTCAATATCCCACATTGGCTCCTATCCCAATGAGATCTATAAGTCAACCCTCTATTTATGCTTCTCCTTCAAATGAATTGCATGAAGTTAAGGGCTTGTTGCAGAATTTTTGGAATGAGTTAGTGACAATTAAAAGGACAAAAGCTCAAATTAATAGGCCCTATCAGTATTAGAATCAAAATTATCAACAAAAAAAAAACCTTATCAAGGGAAAAATCAATGGAATCATGCTAAGCCCTTGACTAGGATAAATCTATCAACACTTCTAAAGCTATGATCTCAGTTTAGAACAATCTAGCCCAAGAGAAAGAATGGTGTTACACATGTGAGAAGCCTCATAATCAAAATGATTACCAAAATGGAGAGTTTTTACAAACTCCAGTGGTCCATAATGAAGCCTCCACCTCAGGGCAACAATTCAATGCAAACCAAACAACTGCTAGCAAGAAGGATCACTTGCATGAAGAATCTCCATTGGACAGTTGGCACTAAGAATAATTTTGTGGTGTAAATTAGGTAGTTGCTAACATAATAGCCCAAAATACAAGATCAAAGAAAAGGGCAGTAGGTTAGGCATCACCTTCCATAGTCGCAACTCAAGCACCTCAATAGGCTACAATTGTTGGGACTACAAGTAGAATAGTTGTTCCATAATCAAATCAACCTACTGATAGAGGAAAGAAACTGTAACTTATGAAAAAGGAAACCCTAAGTTTAATATGCAAAGCCTACAATAAATATACTTCCTTTTCAAAGGAACATTAGAACACAAATCAACAAAGTGAATAGATTGACATTCAAACATGAAGGTGAGTCAACCAAACCTATATTTGGATTGGAACTTATTTGGAATGATTAAACTAATTGAACTATAGATATGACCTAATATGATAAATGGAATCTTTTGAAAAAAAACTACGGCTAGATCTGAGAAGTACTAGAGATTATGCACTTATCATAAAAATTTGGGTCTAGCATGCATAAAGGGAGGGTGATCCCACAACAGTGGTTTACAATTCTTGGCCAAACTGGACACTGAAATAATTTTTTTAAACTAAATTTTCACTTTCGGGAACCTATAGCGGCTAAACCATGAGGAATTTGAAGATGATGAAAACTAGAGTTTCATGATATTTTTTCTGTAGATTATAAATATATTTTTTTCAAAAATTTTGAAATCAGATTGCACTTCTTTTTCCATCTCCCTCAAAAACTAGTTTTTTTCAGAAAACAACATTTTTGAAAAGTGACGCTCACCATATAACGCATAACTTTTTTTCTATGAAGGATAATATTCTAATTCTTTTGAATTTAGATTTGTAACTTCGATATCTAGTGCTTCCACTTGGTTAGATAGTTTTTTATTGAATATTTTTTCTTTAATCAAGTTTCGAAGTCAAACCAGTTACAATTTAGACATAGTGTGACCGTATAACACGTAACTTTTTTTGTATTTATCAAAATTTTATAAAAAATTGTTGGATTAAGGACTTCAATATCTGGTGCACTCATATTTTTCCAAATTTTATTTTGATAATCGCCTATTTTTCCACATGTGTAGAACATAAAGCTTGATTTTTAATAGTGAAAAACCTACATTCACAAGAAATAAAAAATAAATATAAAAATTATACTTTTTGGGAAGCTTATAATACTACATACTTAGAAAAAATAAATTTTAAATGAATTCATTTGATCCCCCTTAAATCAAAAGTGGTTTTATCAACATTTTGATAGGTGTAAAGGAGACTCCGTTATAGGTATGGTTTAAAACTAGCGGGGTTCTATCCAAGGGGGTTTGATATAAGGTAGTTTGATTAAACCATCCTCAATTGGAATGCTTTAAATGGAACTTTTAAAGGCTTAAATCATTATATTTTCTAAAAATATGTGATTTAAGCAAAAATCAAAATCTCCCAGAAATTGTAAACCAGCTTTATGGGATCACCGGGGACTCAGTCTCCCAAGAGCATATGGGTCATTGTAGGCCTTTCCAAAACTTCAAAACTTTATCTAGCTCTTTGTTTGTTCTCTATTTCCTGCCCTGCAAACCTTTCATCTTTAGATCTATACTTTCAATAAATCTACAAAAGAGATGATTTGGGGTGGCCATATGGGAATTTTCCTTAGTCATACCCCTATTTTGGTATTTAAACCTCCACAAATAGTCAAAGATCTAATAAAATATAGTGTGTGAACCCTAACCTTATGTGTGTCTAAGTTTGTTATGATCTAAAATGGAAAGAAATCCTACTCAAGTGTGTTAGAGAGATTCCTATATGAGAATGAAAAGATCTAATTACAGAGAAGCCAAACTGCTAGAGTAATAAATTCATCACCTAATTAATTAATTAATCATTAATTAATTGGGTCACTTTATGCTTTATTACACTTAAGCTAAACTTAGGAGTGCTTTTATTTCATTATTTGCTTTAATTAATTAGTTGCATTTTGCATGATTAAAGCTTCTAATATTAGAATATATGTTGTCTCATTCATTCCTATGAGGACACTTGTCATGTTCTAATCTAACCCTAATCTAGGGTTAGCTTTCATCCTTTTCATTAGGATTGATTCATTGTAATTATTAATCAATTTTGTATGACAACATATTCACAAAAGTTGTTCACATAATCCAGGTTATTTGCATCAATACAATTATTAGGTTATTGAGCACAATCTCACTTTTGATCTTCTCTATTGTGATAAGTAATTTCTTGCAAATGTTTCATGTGAGCTATGGATTAAATCAATCAATTACAACATGGTATCAGAGCTCATATTTGCAACCCCCTATTCAATTTTTGGAGGGATTTGACCTTGAGATATTTTTTGGTGCATCCTAGAGCTAAATGGATGTTACCATCACGTCCGGAGCAGCCAAAAACCTTAAGATCATCTGTCATTTTGCTCAAATCTGAGCAGTTGCAACGAATGGAAAAAAAAAATTAGAGGCACATAGATCTATAAAGATCTGGGTGCCTCAATTTTCATGCACAATAGGTACATGGGTTATTATTCTAGTTTTTAAAAGTTTCCCATAGATCAAAAAAATTTCAGGTTTTTTATAATATTTTTTTTCTATAAATCAAAAAAATTGTTAGAATTTTTTGAGAAAAAAAAGGGGAAAAAAGGAGCATTTATTGCTCTACGCAGGGGTTTGCACCCTGCATAGGTAGACTGTACCCTGCATCGGTCTTTGGATAGGGCAGGCCCCACAAATTGCTAGCCGCATTCTCCCCAACTGCTAGCTTCTTCAAATCTCCGATGGGCAAGCAAAACCACCGACCGACTTTAACAAATCAGGCAGCTTCATTCAAAATGGGCAGAGGAAAAAGGTCAACCATTGGCGGCGCTTCCAAACCTGCCGCCAGCCATCCAGATTAGAATCTTTCAAGATTCCATCAGTATCTGCTTCATATTCCAGGAGAATATTCTAGGGAAAACACACTTTTCCAACAACTAGTTTTTTTTCCCAACAAGGGATATTTTCTTTACATTCGACGACCGTCAAATTTAATGGTGGGTTTCGCTAACGTCACGCTAACGTCAGCAGTCGTACGACCCTCTTTACCCCCTCCTAGCCTTGATTTTCCTTAAAGGAGCACTTTTTTTCTTTTTGGCATAACTTGGGCATATGGTGTCAAAATTGGGCAAACGAGATATCGTCGAAAAGAATGTTCTGCAAACTTTCCAGTGGTATAGGTCTCATAATCATATTTTTCCAATAGTTCATATTATTCTTAGTCAAATTCAGATCTTCATTTTGTGCTTATGAGCTCGTAACTTTTTGCTTGTATCTCCAATTTTCTCGATCCAAGTGGCATTGGAAAGGTATTTCAAGCTCTTCAGATCTATAAATGCATGTTTTCTAGAATTTTCCCCAGGTACATTTTAATCATTATTTTGTGTTTTCACACTTTTCTTAATTACTTGGACATCTTAGTACCTAGAAAGGATTTGTTTGCGTGAGATGGGATCATTTGATTTTCTTTATCAGTATTGATGGTTATAGTCTAATTTTTTTTCATTTGAGTGAGTATCATGGGTTTTTCTATTCATCATTTTGTGATCAACTTGGACAAGGACAATTATGATTCTGGGTGAAATGGCATCTTGACACATCTCACGTGGATTGATATTTTTCTTTATCTATATGGACTCATTCCTACACCAGACACACCAGGGAGTTTTTCAGCGTGGGGCAACATCGTAGATCATATTGTAGGGGTTATATGTTCTAGTGTTGATCTTGACAAGTTATGTATGTTGTATCAGACATTGAATGTCCCCACATACTTTGGACACAACTTTGGGAGCTCCGTGGAGACCCTCATATCTCTCCATACCCAGAGGATCCTGCTACAGATTGTCTCATTCCTCTTGTAGATGTAGATTCCATACCCTTTGATGAAGATACTTTAGAGGAGCTTGAGTATATCACAGGTCTTGCATGTTCTAATGGTTCAGAGACTTGTATTCATACTCCCACTCTTCAGATCGAGACTACATCAACATCTCCTATTGTTCTTGATTAGTTTGACATCACCACATCCTTGGCCCCTATTGATTAAGTTCAACAAGACATCATACATCTTCTAGACATAGCTACTTGGGATTCGTATCTCACAAACATATCATCCTTGTTTGTAGAGTCCTATATTGTAGATATGGAGGATCATTTGATGACATTCATCTCCTCTTTGTTGACCTCCACATCATCGCTATTGGCCCACCATCTTCATCAGCTTTGCAACTTTTTCTACATCAATCTTCACAGGATCTTGGTTCGTCATCATCGCTTTCCGACATGTGGATATGTGAGCAGTTTTTAGAGGCACACATCTTGAGACATATTGGTTCATCACTCTTCACAAGTTTTCTTCGACGTCGTCCTTTGGATCTATTTCTTCCCAAGGGGAGGAATGTTATTTTTTGCTTTAGGATCTCTTTCTGGATTCTACATCAGACATCTACCATTGCGACAGGAGTTTCTTCATTATGGGGGGCCTTTTAGTCTCTTTCTATCTCTCCTATGGAGACCATTGTATATGTACTTATGTGATAGAAGTTTTCTTTGGGGGGTGTCATGTAATCTACCTTCTATCCTTCTTCTATTAGCGCATTACATTCTTTTCTTTTCTCTCTTTTGGAGGGGAGCTTTAGTCCCATGTGGTTTTCTCCCTTTCTCCAGTTATGAGAGTTTCATTTATGTACATGGGTACCTCATCAGCCGTTAGGGTGGGACTCATTCATGCATCCATTCATGTATTTCTTTATCATATTTTCGTTTCTCCCTATTTCATCTTAAGGGGGGGTGTTAGAGTAATAAAGTCATCATCTAATTAATTAATTAATCATTAATTAATTGGGTCACTTTATGCTTTATTACACTTAAGCTAAACTTAGGAGTGCTTTTATTTCATTATTTTCTTTAATTAATTAGTTTCATTTTGCATGATTAAAACTTCTAATATTAGAACATGTTGTCTCATTCATTCCTATGAGGACACTTGTCATGTTCTAATCTAACCCTAATCTAGGGTTATCTTTCATCCTTTTCATAAGGATTGATTCATTGTAATTATTAATCAATTATGTACGACAACATATTCACGAAAATTGTTCACATAATCCAAGTTATTTGCATCAACACAATTCTTAGGTTATTGAGCACAATCTCACTTTTGATCTTCTCTATTGTGATAGGTAATTGCTTGTAGGTGTTTCATGGGAGCTGTGGATTGAATCAGTCAATTACAACACAAACACCCTAAGTAAATATAAAATTCAATGATACCTTACTTTAGGCTGCAATAAGAATGAAGCTTGAAGATGAGAACACTTAGGAAACAATTCATTAGGTTGAGGGAAGTGGCCAAGTGCATCCCCTAAACCTAGAATCCATCATGTTCTTCCATAGGCATCAACCTTCAATCATGTGATAAATCTTGACCAAATATGTAAATATGCTTGAAAACCTACAAATTCAAATATGTATGACAAAATACACCTCTCAATCTTGCTTACATGAATTTTATCTCATTTTATCTAGTTTTAAAATGGTGAAAATACTAGGTATTTATAGGAATTTCTGTAATTTCCCAAATATTGGATCTTGAAAGCCGACATTTGAAATTTGAATATTAAAATGCCACCAAAATCACATTAAAAGTTAAGTCCTAGCTAAGAAGGGGGAACCATATGCCTATGGGCGTATGGGTCTTGGCCCATATTTCTTGGACATGGAATGTCGAGAGAAAAATAACAATTGGTTACATTTATTCAATGCTTGCAATTTGTTGGAAAATGATAAAAATAGGCCTTGAAATGCATAATAAAGGGAATTAGGGCCTATCTAGAAGATGGTGAAAATGTGTGAATGCAAGGGTCAATAAAATAGGTCCAAACCAAGTGTGAAATTGTACTATCACCTACAAGGGAGTATGCGGCCCTATAACATTACGTGTATATGCAAGCTAAAGTACTGAAAGTAAATCATGATACATAAAAAGGATAATCATATAGATATTATGATTCATTTATAAATGAGAGAATGAAGCCCTAGTGTAGCCATTTGCAAAATAACAATGTTAGGAACTGCATCCAACAAAAATGATTTGTTAGTTGTTCAAAATCATTTTATGCTTTCAAATAAACACATCAACTTATACAAAGAACCATATTCGAGGGTAGATATATGCCCCCTCAATTCTTTTTTCTTTATGGAGGTGGAATCAGGGTAGTAATCTAACCGCATTGAATTTCTATATTTAGTGATGGAAAATGCTTACGATAGTGTTATGAGATCACAACACCATCTATCAATAAACATTGAATATGATCAAGGATGGAACTATGAATCCAAAACAATGGAAAACATCAAAATTAGAGTTCACTAACCCCTATTATGGTGATTTGAAGTGTGCTATTAAGAGATTTCACCATATGTTAGTGCAAAATCACCTTTTTGACCATCAATTTCACATTTACTATTTGGAGATTCTGAGAGAGATACCTTCATGTAAAGGAGTGAAAATGTCAAGCCGATGACTATACGAGCCCCCGAGACTAGAGGTCTTGTGAGAAGAGGTTACAAAGGGCACCATCACACTAGCAGTGAGTTTCCTGTACCTACTCCTTGTGGTTTAACTTAATATTTTCTATTTTTTTAAAGCAATTTTTAAAATTCATGGAATGTATGTCCAAACTGGGTGGCTATGTCCTCTTTGGGTGACCTTGTCCCAAAATGGCACCCCTATCCTAGAATGTGTTGGAAACACAAGGATAGACAACTGAGAGGGGGGTGAATCAGTTGCCACTGAATTTTAAACTTGTTCAACTTTATTAGCTTTTCTCACATATAAAATCAATAACCATGAAATCATGAATGAAAAACACATTAGAAGCACACATAACACCGATATTTTTACGTGGAAACCCTGTTAGGGAAAAAACCACCGTGGAGGTCAGTCCACAAGATTATACCTTGTTAAAAGTATAAGGAAATATGAATGGGGAATGCACATGCATTGAAGCACATTGCCTAAAGCTCATTGCTCAATTACAAGGGAAGACACATTGTCTTATAGAAAGGTTTTGATTATATCCATCATATTTTGAACTGAGAAAATAGCATCTCCTAATGCCTTATTACAGTTTCAGTTAAGCACATGAACACTTATTCACTTTTCTTCACTCTTATTCACTCTTCTTCACACTCTGCTCTTTGTTTGAATGATTTGATCAATATTCACACATAGGATTCACACACTTCACACTTTCACACTTGAATTCGAATAAACAATCACTCATATATATCCACCACAAGGAATTACATCACTATAAGTCAGCCACAAAGAAATAATAAAATGAATACAAACAGTTGGCCCAAAACAATAAAGATTTTTCATGCGAATCAACCAAGGTCAGACACAACATAGTGAAGACAAAAGATAACATCCTCAAACATAAAATTCCTGAATTAATTAGTCCTCAAAGATCCACAACACGCTTCAACACCTTGTCAGCCAAGAACATGAAAAACATGAACGTGCTCGAGAAAATATTGGATCGTGAGCACAACAATCAATGCAAACATGCAACACAGATAGAGCACAATATAGAAACATCCACAAACATCATGAATCACCAAAGAAGCATTCGCAACAACTGAACTTACTGAAATCACATGATCTTCATTCAGGAACACAAATTGAAGTAACAAAAAAACTATTAGAATACAAATCTTCATAACTTGATCAAATATTCACACAGATCTTTGAAAATCGACATGGATAAACTAGATATACTAAAAAAGAAACCCTTTAGTCCACAACCTCTAAACAACAATGTACTGAGTTCACTAACAGACTAAAATTCACTTCACCATTGACAACCTATAGCACTTCTTATTACAATTTTCTCAATATCCTCGACATATACAACTTCTAGTGCATTTATGCTAATAGTGTTGAGATCAATGACAACCACATATCAAAAAAAAAACCACAACATCCAACAATCTCCCCCTTTGGTATTGATGGTAACACATGATGTGAAAAACACCATCAACGCAACTACACTTACTCCCCCTTAGGTTCTTCTCACCCAGAAAGTTTTTCACATTATTGTTCTCCCCCTTTGGTATCAATGACAAAGATCTCTTCTATATAAGCTTTGAACCACATATCTAAACACCTGAACATTTGAACATCTAACTACTCCTCATGAGTAGCAACCAACAAAACATCAATCCAGATCAAAATATGATCATGAAATGCACGGATTGATGCAAATCAATACATCTTAGTTCTGATTAGGAGGGGTAATCACCCCTAACTTCCCTCTGAGATAATCAAAAGTATCCTTAGGAAATGACTTAGTAAGTATGTCTACAATCTGCTCCTTAGTAGGCACATACTCCAATCTAACTTCCTTTTCACTTTCTCTCTCAAAAAGTGAAACTTGATAGATATATGCTTGGTCTTGGAATGCAACACCAAATTCTTAGAAATGTTAATAGCACTTGAGTTATCATAGAATATAATAATAGGCTCATCATACACAAATTTGATATCCTTCAACACCTGCTTCATCCACAGTACTTGAGTACAATTATTAGCAGCAACAATGTAGTTTGCCTCTTTAGTAGATAAAGAAATAGCATTCTTCTTTTTGCTTAACCATGAAATTAGCTTCTTTCCCAAGAAAAATGCTCCACCACAAGTACTTTTCTTTTCATTCACATGTCCTTCCCAATTAGCATTAGTAAAGGCACTCAAGGTAAGATCACCATCTTTAGGATACCATAGGTCAAAATCAATTGTCCCCTTCAAGTATATGAAAATCCTCTTCACAACAGTCACATGAGATTCTTAAGGATCAACTTGAAATTTTGCAACAATACATACAACATTCATGATATCAGGTCTAGTTTGAGTCAAGTAAAGCAATCCACCAATCATTGATCTGTATCTAGCCTGATTTTCCTTTGGAGAATCATCATCAGCTGTCAACTTGCATCCAGTCACCATGGGTGTACCAACTAGCTTTGAATATTCCATACCAAATTTCTTCAGCAATTTTTTCTTGTACTTGGACTGAGATATAAAGATCCCTTTATCTAACTGAGCAATTTGCAATCCCAAGAATAATTTTATCTCTCCAATCATTGACATATCAAACTCATTTTGCATCTCATCAACAAACTTCATGCACAAGCTATCATCTCCTCCAAATATGATATCATCAACAAAGACTTCCACAATCAAATCTTTATTATGATCAATCTTGAAATACAAATTACTATCAATAGTACCTTTTTTAAACCCAAGCTTCACCAAGTACTTATCCAATCTGGCATACCATGCTCTAGGGTTTTTCTTGAGTCCATACAATTATTTCTTCAACGAACAAACCATATCTCCCTGATCAGTCAACTGAAATCCATCTGGTTGTTCAATGTACACCTCTTCTTCCAACTCACCATTTAGAAAAACTGACTTGACATCTATCTAATAAACCTTGTAGTCTTTGTAATCAGCATAGGCAAGAAACAATCTGACAACTTCAATTCTAGCAACATGGGAAAAGGTTTCTTCAAAATCAATACCTTCCATTTGTGAATATCCCTTACATACCAGTCTTTCTTTGTTTCTAACCACTTCACCTTGCTCATTCAATTTGTTTCTAAAGACCCATTTAGTTCTGATTACATTTTTATCCTTAGGTCTGGGAACAAGATTCCATGTATCATTCTTTTCAATCTGTTGTAGTTCCTCTTTCATTGCTTCAACTAAATGTTCATCTTTGCATGCTTCATTCACATTGGTAGGCTCAGTCTTTGAAATCAAACAGTATTCTTCTACAATATTTCTCCAAGTCTGAACACCTTCGTTCTTATCACCTATGATTTGATTCTCTGAATGATTCAACCTTACATACCTCAGAGTCTTCTTAGAATGTTCTTCAACTTCAGGCTCTTCTGATCTCTCTTCTGCACTTTCACTAGTTTCTTGATCTTCTTGACTCACCAGAATGATTTGAACTTGACTTGAAGTCTGAACTTGCTTTCCTTGGTGTGTAGTGTCATTCTAATCATTGGAATCATATCCAAAAGTTCTAGATGTTGGAGCTATTTCTTCATCAACCTTAACATTTTCACTTTCAACCATTTTCTTCAATCTCTTATTGTAACACCGGTAGACCTTACTTTTAGTAGAATAACCCAAAAATATTCCTTCATCACTCCTAGCATCAAACTTTCCTATATCTTCATCTCTTTTTATATAACACTTGCTTCCAAAGATCTTGAAATATCTAATAGTAGGCTTTTGACCAATCCATAGCTCAAAAGGATTCTTACTAGTACCACCTTTGATTTGTACCCGGTTAAGTGTGTACACAACAATACTCATAGCTTCTCTCTAGTAGATATGAGGTACATTTCCTTCCAACATCATAGTTCTGGCAGCATCTAAAACTATTTTGTTCTTCCTTTCCACAACTCCATTTTGTTGAGGGGTCTGCAGTGTAGATAATTGTCTTTGTATTCTATTTTCTTCACATAAATAATTAAACTCACCAGAAGTGAATTCACCACCTCTATTTGATCTCATACATTTAATCTTTAGACCTGTGTCTGTCTCAACCATAGCCTTAAAGATCTTGAAATTTTCCAAAGCTTCATATTTCTCCCTTGAGAAAGTAGCCCACATCATTCTTGAATAGTCATCAATAAACAACATGAAGTACCTGTATCCTTGTAAACTTTTGGCTCTAGTAGGACCACACAAATCAGTATGCACAAGATCCAATAGAATGGTGCCTATGTCCTGAGCGAGTCTCTCTTTTCTTTTAATAGTTTGGTTACTTATTTTTCCATGTTACTAATGATTTCCTTTGCTTCTCATAGGTCTCACCACACATAAGATTGTTGAGTGTGTCAATCCTTGTTATGTTTACTAATTGTTTTACATAAAATTTGTTCAAGAGTTTTGGTTTTTGCTTCTACTTGACCATTATATTGTGGGTAATAAGGTGTGGAAAGCAATGTTGAATATGAAAAGTTTCCAAAAATTTCTTCACTTCATTGTTCTTAAATGGTTTTCCATTATCTGAAATTAAAGTGGAAGGAAGACTAGATTATGCGATAATGTTTCCTAATATAAAACAACATATTACACCAACAATCATGGAATGAAGAGGAATTGCCTCTACCCATTTTGTGAAATAATCTATATAAGTGATTATAAATGTATGTCCCAAAGGAGGAGAAATATTCCCAATAAGATCCAAACCCCAAACCAAAATGGCCAAATAAGAACCTAGGCATAAGTTTAAAAGCAGGAGCATGAATCAAATTGTTATGCTCTTAACATTTATGAAATCTATTAACATGATCAAAATAGTCTTGTTCCATGTTTTTTCAATAACATCCTATGTGGATCAACTTTTGAACTAACAATCTTCCCTCGAAATGCCTCCCGCAAGAATTTGCATGAGCTTCCTCAAGGGATATAGGGATTTCATATTTTTTTAAGGCATCTAAGAAGAAGGCTATCAAATGACTACCTATATAACACATCTACTAGGATTATATATCGAGCTGCACGTTTTCAAATATGAGCTCTAGTGTTCTTGGTAGTTGGTTAAATAAACATACCTTCTTTTAAATAATTAAATATCAACATATACCATTCACTAGAGGCTTCAATATTAGAAACTAATGTTTCCTTCATCTTTACATCTATTGATGGTTTTGTGAGAGAGAGGAAAATGAATTTTAAATCCATAGAAGAATCCTTGAGATAAAAAAGGAAGCAATGCTAACCATTGCATCTACATGTCGATTATCCTTTCATGGAACATTGTCAATAGTGCATGATTCAAAGTGTTCCAAAAATTTCATTGAGTTTTTTATATTGTGATAACTTATCATATTTTTCTTGATATGAACCATTGATTTATTTAATGACCAATTGAGAATCACCAAATATACGAATGTTTTGAACACCTAAACACAAGGTGGTGCAGGAGCACCTTGACACAATTTTACCTCCTAGTGAAAAGATTGAGAAATTGGTTCAATTTGATGTTTCACCTTGTAATAAGGGTCATTTAAGTAATTTATAATGTATTAAAGTCCTATCAATGTGGAAAAAATGCAAAATTGTCAATAAATAATGTCAAAATTGCACAACAATGTAAAAGGTGCATAAAGCAACAATTAGGGAGTTAATAAGTCATTATAGTCTAATCAATAATAGGAAGTTGAAAAAAAATTGGAAACTGATTCTATGTGGTGTAAATTCCTTTAAAAATTCCTTTTAACTCCTTTTGTACTCGTTGGTGATTGAATCCCTGAAGGAAATAATGAAAAACTTTATTTTTTTGCACATTTTCCAGAAAATACACTATTTTCAAGCTTGTGTATGGTCTGTACGGACTTAAAAACGTGCAAGTGTGCTCTTGAAAGTTGGTATTGTCAATCAACTTCCATTTCCAATTCGTTTCATGCAGATTGGTTCATTTTTAAAGAAGTTATGCTAATTTTTGTAAATACAGTCTAAATCCTGATCTAGGGTAATAGTTTGCAGTAAAATTCATTTTTCTCAAAATTTAACCATTGGATTTTGCTAGAAATTGGAGAAAATGTCTGTAATTATATCCTATAAAGTCTCACCAGAGCGATTGGATTTATTAATAGATTTGTGAAATTTATAGGTGATTGTTTGGATGCATATTTGCCTATTTAGGCCTAATTAGCAGAAAATAAGTTAGGACAGCAGGCATGTGTTCCAAAACAAGTGTACCTACAAATGAGATATATTTTTAATGGCCAAAATGGGTACTCAAAAATGTATTTAGTTTTTTCAGATTCAATCTGGTTTGAAAGTTACACCCAATTTGGTGCTTTGATTCCCTTCAAGCAAAATTTGGGTTTTTAGTGCAAGTAATTTGTAAATCTGATAAAACAGAGGAATAAGGCTATGTAATTGGTTTATTTCTGTCAAAATGATGATTTTGAAGATGTATGAGGGTCTGGGTTGAGTTTTATAAAGGTTTAGAGTCAAGTTTTGAGGAGTTGGGCTTTGTAGCCATGAAGAAATTCAAAGAAATTGAAGTGATTTTGGTAAAGGATTGAATGAGAATTGTTTTAAGTATTGTCGTTTCTTCCTTTGCTCTGGATCACAAGGCCACACATATCCTTGCAATAAGTTCCTCATACTCCATAGTGTTATTTGTACATAGGAAATTTAGACGATAAGATAAGGGAATTGGCTTTCTTGAAGGTGAAATTAATATAACCCTTTCTCTAGAGCTAGTTTGACACTTACACCCATCAAAATACAATTCCCATGTTTCATTATCATTAATCTTCAACATGTTCTCATCAAGAAATGAGTCATAATTTGGTAAGGCTAATGGTGAAGGAGCCTCAACTAAATGGTCGTTCAATGCTTGGCTATTAATTTTTTTTGAGGAAAAAACTTAAGGTCAAACTCAGTTAACAACATAACCCACTTAGCTAGGCATCTAGACAAATCTAATTTAGCAAAGAGATGTTTTAAATGTTCAAATTTCATAATGACATGCACTTCCACGTTTAAGAACTAGTGTCTCAATTTTTTGGTAGCAAAGATGAGAGCTAAATATTTTTTTTCTATAGTTGTATATCAAGTTTCATAATCAATAAATGTTCAACTAATGTAGTAGAAATAGTGCTCCTTACCATTCTCATCTTGTTGAGCCAATAGAAAATAGCATGGGTTGATGCTGATATATAAAGAATAAAATGTTTTCCTTGAGTATTTGGTTGAAAAACAAGAGGATTAGCTAGGTATTGTTTCAAGATCTCAAAATATTTTTGACAATCCTCACCCCATTTTAATTCTATCTCTTTCTTAAGGATTTGTGTAAAGGGAAGAGTTTGATCTACCAATGATGCAACAAAATAATGAATATCTTGAATCTTTCCTTGTAACCTACGCATAATTTGTGAGATTTTTTTAGGAGGTAGCATGTTTATTATAGCATCAATCTTCTTTGTTTCCACCTCAATGCATCTATGTGATATTGTTGATCATAAAATCTTGCACCTCTTCGAACAACCTTATGGGAAATTCAGCTAGTGGGGGACCAAAATGTGCCTCACTAAATGACCTCTAGGATTTTTGAAGAAAGATGTCTCTTCTTTGTGTTTGGGGAAAGGGGGTTAGAGAGAAATGAAAAAAAAACATAAAGATGGTGATGTGCCAAAGCTTTTATAACATTTCAAAATTTAACTATCTCTTACAACTGATAAGATTGACACATAATGCCACAGACCCTTCATTGTTGGAAAGACAATGAGTGAAAAAGGCTAGAGAAAACACAGTGCAGTATTTCAAATCTCCTCATGGGAAGCATCCATTAAGGTCCAACATGAATAAGAAACCCTAAAGATTAACAAGAATATTTCAGATATTCACAGAATCATTTCTCCTTTACAACATAGTATGAAAAATAATATATATTTTATATAGAAAATGAAAGAGTATGATGGACATGATCCAATCTCTAAAAGATAACATCAAACATAAAAGATAACAACATGTAAAATAATCATTTAGAATATCTACATAAGGCTTTGACACAATGTTCTTAGCATAAACGATATATGAAAAAGGAACTTGACAAAGGCCATAAAATATACAATCCCAAAGATTTATTCCTAATAGATCTGATTCTTATGGTATATTAATTTAAAATAAAGGTTGGATGCCAATTTGATGATATTCTTAACAAATACAAACATGCCAAAGAGCATAAACAGTGCTTTGTGAAATCTTCCCTATTCTTGAGAAAATATAACTCCCTAAAACAATGCCTATCTCCCTCGAAAATATTTTTTGAAGAAGCTAAAAAATATAAAAAATAAAAATAAAATCTCTATCCACTACTACAAATCACCTTTTATAGCTAGAGGAAGAGGACATTGCCACAAACAATCGAGAAGAAAAAATTGCTAGATGTTTGAATCTAATAGGCCACAATCTGATCTTAGAGCTTGATTATATTGCAATAATCTTCGCTCATAAAGTCTCAATTGCCTCATTTATGGTTCTAGATATTATAGAAGCTTTGGGAAGATATATTGTCATGAGAAGATCAAATCCTAGATTGATCGTATAAGCACAATTTGATCAGCCACAGTGAGTGATCATGCCATCCCATAAGTCCACTCCCAAAAGTAAAGACTCTGCCATGTTCGAAAAACTCTACCTAGAAAAGATACATCCATGAAAGGCATGACCTACCTGACAAAATTGCTAACGTGGCAAGCTGGCGGATGATTTCAAAATTTGTAAGAAAATTTTCGTGAAAATCCCCACCAAACAGACATGCGTCTTGGTTTGGGCCAGAAAGGAAGACGATATAAAGAAAATTTGTGCAACCACCACGTGGTGTATTGTATGCTTTTCAACAAGAAAATTTTTGTCCTTTGGGGTGCAGAACCATTCTATCACAAAAAAGGAAGTAAGGGTCGAAAGCCAAAATGTTGAAGGAAAAAATTGCTCCACATTTCTGGTGACTTACAGGAGGCCTTCACCTAAGGAGGCATGAACCTAGATCTCAAAAATCCTTATAGTTTTAGGAAAGCGGCGTGTTGGATCTCCCAATCTCCATCGGTGGGTTGGATAAGAGTTTACAAAGTCTTATAGGATTGATCAAGATCAAGGACTTCTCTGAAAGAGACTCCTCCCCACCTCAATGAAATAGCTTCGATGTGGTAGTACAGTTGGGAAAGGGGAAGAAATTTTTCCTTCTTGATCTCCTCGATAATGGGTTATGAGCTCAAACCCTTGAGCATTGTGGAGTCCTAGATTTTGACACTGATTGCTTTCGTGATCTGCTCTATTGTCAATATTCCTCCATTTGATGAGAATAGGGCGGTTAATACGGATTGGAGGAGAGCCTTGAACTCATCCTTGATCTGACTGACCTTCTTATTCAACACTTCCTGGCAATCTTTACATTTTGATGCGGCCTGGTGATAGGTGATAGATTTGTTTTCCTTTCTTGCGACAACCCTTTGATTAGGAATATTGGTATCCTTTAAAGCTTCCTTAGTTTCTTTACATAGTTTTGAGACAAAGGCCCTTGAATCTTTAGCCTGAGGGGTGATTGTGTGTAGAATTTGGTAGACTGCTAGGCCAACCTTTGCGTTTAATTCTTGAGCATCCATTATAAATCACAAAACTAGTTTAAGGGCTACAACTACAATTATGACTTTCTCCCATTGAGTAGATATTAATTTTTTAAGTATCGGGAAGAGCTCGAATCCCTGTGCCATGATCAATTCCTGTTGGAATTTGGATTCCATCACTCTCATGTTTTCCTCCACTTGATTCTTCTCTTGGAGAGTGATTGTAAGCTTGGAGTGTAGCTTCCCAATCTCCTCATTGCGAGTTAGCAAAATAGACTCGATGTCTTTCTTTTCTTGTTTTTCCTTTTCTATTTTTTCTTGGGCTTTTTGAAGGCTGTCAGAGGCTTGAGATCAGATGCTATCCAATTATTCATGCATATCCTTCTTTTCCAGATCCTTCTCCTATAGCTCCTTTTGTATGTCATTATATATAGAGTTCGCTCTAACCGCATCTCTTTCCAACCTTTTATGTTTTTTTTTATGCTCTAAGTTTGATTCATGTTCAAGCACAATCTCACATTTCAATCTTTTTACCTCGGCATGAAGTCGATCCTTCTCACTTTGGGTCTCTCCAAGCAACTTAGTTGCTTCACCCTGCTGACCCTATAACTGTCTTAAGCAAGCGATCTCCAAATCTTTTCCTTTGATTTCTTGTTGTAGTCTTTCCACTATGGTCTTTACATTTTCCAATGCTGCCTCACACTTTTTCAACTTTTTGTGTAAATTTTTGTAGTTAGTGTAGAACACCTTCTAAGTTGCTTTGGCTAGAACCACCTTGTCGTTCAGAAGAGTTTCTCCTAAATTTAGACCCACAACATGGATGTCATAATCCTTGAACTTCATTTCTCCTTCTGTCTTGGACACTCGCAGCCTCATAGCTATGATCAATAGAGTGTTCTACTCTTCATCAAAGCAAGCCTCCAACTTTTGGGTAGCTTAATTTTTCGCGGCCTTTCCCCATAGTTTCTGATTTCTTGCTTGTTGGGCCTTCCTTATTACTTCAATATGAGTCTGAAGAATCTGTGGATAATCAATACTTTGTGGGGCCTTAGCGGTCTGAGGTTACAAAGAGGTGAAAGGAAGCGTTATCATTGAAAAGGGTGGGATGCCATGTATGGACCCAGAAGGAGGGGCACCTATGGGAGTAAAAGGGGAAGTGAGTGGAAACAGAGGCATATTCTTGGAAGCAGAAAGAGATGATGAAACTTGCAGCACAGGTGTGTCAATGTTAATAATGGGTACTCTCAACAAGGAAATTAAAGAGTCAATTGTGGCCGAAGCGAAAGATGCACGTTCAACGTGCGAGGTTTCTTCATGGGGTTCATTGTCAAATATATTCGGGGGCATGTTTAGGATGAGGACATCATAATTCGTGGACAGAGGATTTCTTTTCATAGATGAGGGGGCAGTAACAACTAAAGATGTAGTAGAAGGAAGGAGGGTGGGTACAAGACTTACCTGGATGATTGAAGCTGAAAATCCTAGCGGAGTATAGTCCACCTCTTCTTCTCTATTTGATATGCCTGATCCGCATAAGTCTTGGACTCATCTCCTCTTTCCAGGGGCTGAACTGGTTGATTCAGACTCTCTAGCAGTCGATCCCACTAAACCTTGGGCCCCTAGAGCTATAGCAGATCTCTTTGGAGACCATCGAGTCCTCTTACCCTTTGTTAGGGTGTTGGTAGAGGAGTAAAGTTGTAATCCTTTATGTCTCGATCCTTTTCCCTTCCCTTTTCCTACATCGGGTGTTTGAGATGGAGGGGAAAAAATTGGTACTTGCTCTAGTTCAATCTCCCGATCTAATTCAAGATTACTATTATTGGTTCCGACCTCAGCATCATAGATTTCATCAAACTTCTTATCATTTTTCCTGACCTCTCAGTATAGGGTGTTGAGGTTCTTGATTTCCTATTTGTACCTCTAGAAATCATCCTTCTTTCTTTCCAACCATCCTAGCTTCTTTAATTGTGTTTTGAGGGATTGATCCATTGGGGTGATTTGTCAGAATTTTGCCACCATGGGATATAAATTAAGCCATGGGGGTCATTCAAATGGTATGAAAGCTAGGTCTATGTAGACCTCTACCCTCTCTTTAGTCGGATTCTTCCTTGACTCAAAATACTTTCATTCTTCATGCTTTATAGTTGGGAGGCACTTAACAAGATTGTACTTCCAATTGTCACAAATGAGCACCAGGCTAAGGTAGGCCAACTTATTGGTCAACACATCATACTCTTCCCACTTCAGAAGAATTGTCTGAAATTTTCCAATGGTAAGGGGAAGCACGTAGAGTGCTTTCCTGTGTCTCCTATCCACTACAAATTTAGGAAGCTTAAAAGGCTCCTTAATAAAACCATGAAACTTGATGAAGGAAAAATATGCTATGAAAAAAAAATCCATCGGGGTTTGGTGGTTCTTCATCCATTCCAAACTTGTAGGGGAGAACCTGCTTGTAGTGCATGGAGACAAATCCAATAGTACTGGTTGTAGGAAATAATCAACAAATGAATAGTAATCCCATGTTTTGGAAAGCACATGGGTTTAGGCCAAAATTGGATTGTATAAACCTGTCACATCAAACTTACTGAGTGACAAATATCCTTTTTAAATTTCAAGGTTCTGGTGTAAGATTAAATGTACCAAAAAAGAGGAATACTTGAACTCAAAGGTAGTGCTATAATTTGTTAATTGCTCCATCATCCCATCAACGATTGCATTGGAAAAATAAAAATAATTTTGGCTCCTCTCCTTCTTGAGCATGAAAGCTAAGCCCATCTATTACTTGTAGACCTCATCATAACTATCATGTCCATAAGAAAAGGCCAACATTGAGAAAACAATCTGCAGATCTGACTTGAACTATTTGTGTGCCAAAGGGAAGATGATTTGATTGTTACTCAACCCTTTAGTCGTTTCTTCTCTATTAAATTTTAACTTTTTGTCCTTGGTTCTCTAGAAATATTCCATTTTTTTGCTTTGGAAATGCTTGGCTTCCCAATTTGCATGGATGTATAGCATATCCTAGATGTCTGTTGCACTAATGATCCTATTGTCAATAATAACCCCAGTTTCTTTGTCTATTTTTTTTGTGCATGCATTAACCAAATTTGGGCTTGGATGCGTATAGGGAAACATGAATTGTGGAAAACCACAAATCCAAAGACGAGTTGCAAATCCATCCATTGAACCATGGGAAAACATTCTCTGAACTACTCCTTCCCTAAGACTCTTAGGGTTTACATGCAGCTTTGGGTCATAAATATTGTCTACAAAATCTTTGACCACCTCATCCTTGATGGGTTACCTGGCTGTACGGTTTTGGTGTGAGCAAAGCTATGGTCTTTCGACATTGGGGCATTAGCATACAAAATCTCCCCAAAGATGTTGTAGCCTGGCCTTTGGAACAAGACTCCAGAGTGTCATCCTAATGACGATTTTTCTGCCATTGTTGTTTTCTTGGAAAGGTGTTTGAAGAAAATTTCTTTAGAGTAGCAGTTGTTCAAGAGAAAACCTAACACTTAGTAAAACAACATTTCTCTTTGGGTCCATTCAATTCTCGCACATAAATGAAGTAAATGCGTTACCATTACCGATGGCTCACTAAGCACTACCAGTGATGTAATACATGTGGGATGGGGGCCATACTCCTCGAGAATGCCAACTTTATTGTGATAATGTAATAAGTACATTCCCTATGCTACCATTTTGATAAATAATCTTTAAGTGATTTGAAGCATGCTTTGTGCGATGGGGAGCATACTTTGAAGTGAATTTTGCATTTAATTAAGAAAGGTTTGGCTCTTTAAGGAATGCCTTTTCATACAAGCAAGAAGGTTGGCATTGATGATGGCGACAAACACATGGTAGTAGTTTTTACACCCGAGCATTTACTCCCACGCCTGAATTAAATTCCCAAAGCTTTATTGGAGAACCTTTGCATGATCTACCCTTCGTTTCTTACTACCTTAATATTTTTTCGTTGCCATCCTGACGAGAGATAAATTTTCTATTTCCAACCTCCTCGATGCAATTTTTTATATAAATAGTGACCTCTAGTTTGCAAAAATACTCAAAGAGTTAGCATTTGAGTTGGTGAGCTTTTTCCACTACGCTTTCCCATCCACTAGTCTATAAGCTTTGTTATTGCCATTATGACTAGTCTTGGTACCCCAATTTGGCTCTTAAGTTGGAAACTGCAAAACTCTTTTGTTGGTGAAGTTAGCAATGAGAGGATTAAATGCCTGATAGGAAAGAATGAATACCTTGTGTTCATGGCATTTAAGTGGGTGCTCAGGAAGGATTATGTGAAGGACAAGAACCGGCCGTGGTGCAACTTGAACATCATTTCCCACTTCATGGCTTCTTTGCTGGACTTGGACATCTCCAAGCCCTAGATCATAGAGTTGTGCCACAAAGTGTTTGATTCAGAATACTTAGATGGGTTGGGTGAGGTCATCCAAGTAGCTATCCTTGGTGTTAGTATTCTCACCACCATGAATATCCAAAGGAACATTGACTATGTGGAAGCGATGCCTTGGTTACCATTTCTTACAAACTTCCAAACTATGGACTTGGAGCACCATCGACTATTGTCCCGACCCACGACCTCCTTCCTTTTGAGGGAGTATAAAGTGGAGCACATTCCTGGGCTTGATTGGAAGAGTCACTTCAATTTCTTGGTTTATAGCCATAGTTCTAAGGATAGAGGTCTGTGTCATGCCCATGTGTGCTTTGTGTTATTAACCCTACTACTACCCTGCTAGAGAATCCCCAAAAAGA
Source organism: Sequoia sempervirens (assembly GCA_007258455.2). Taxonomy (NCBI): domain Eukaryota; kingdom Viridiplantae; phylum Streptophyta; class Pinopsida; order Cupressales; family Cupressaceae; genus Sequoia; species Sequoia sempervirens. The sequence continues at coordinate 101,439 of VDFB02294508.1, read as the reverse complement.
GATTATTTTTTACCATTGCAACTTGATGGAGGTTGAACCTTTTTCTACCATTTTCACACTGCCTCCTCTTTTTGCTTTTTAAGATGTAATTGGGTTTTGAATGAGAAGATTTTTAAGCTTCTCTCGGAGACTCGGGCTCAAAACTACGTACCATTTTGTAAATATTTTGATGAATATAAGATAGTAATTTTATGCTATTATTTGTGTTTACTCTCATGGCTTATTCGAAAAAAAAAATGTATTTCACAAATCTTTGCATATGGTACATAACTGTAAAATTTAAATGAACTTGTGTGTAATTTAATGGAATAATTTTAGATGAATACCGTTTACTGGTATATCCAAAACATTTCCATTCATACCTTCTAGCTCGTACACATTCTTTTCTTTGCATGCATGAATGCAGAAGGGACCCTTCCATAGTGCATCAAACTTTGCATGCTACCCTGACTTTGCAATTTATTCATGACATTTTAGCACAAGAATTCCCTCTTTGAAATCTAGATTGGAGGCCTTTTTATCAAACCATCATTTGACTATTTGTTGGCGTCTGATCATGGTGCCAAATGTCTTATCTCTCTTTTCTTTGATACTTAAGAGTTTCACCTACCTTACTTTCATTCCACTATCTTCCTCGAATTCCAAGGCTTTTAACAATTGTAGTGCCAAAATTTCTATGGAAATGGGTAATACTACCTCCTTCCCATACACTAATTCGTAAGGGGAGGTTTTCAAGATCTTCTTAGGTGTAATTTTTTCTGCCCATGAAGCTATTCATAGATGCTTATGCCATTCTTTGTGGTGTTCTAACCCGATGTGCTTTATTAACCTAATCAGGTTCTTGTTAGTCGATTTTGCTAACTCGTTTCCTTGCAGGTAATAATTGGATGAAGTCTTGAGGTAGACTCCATGCATAAAATTTAATTCTAACATCTTAGAGCCTAAAAAGGCTCGTACGTTGTCAGAAACAATGATTTTAGGTGAACCAAACCTTGCTACTAACTCTTTAAGGAAATTTATGATTTCTACTTCTGTATCATTCTTTAGGGAAATGGATTTCATCTATCTTGTGAAATAATCAGTCATCGTGAGTATCCACTTATGTCCTGCACTATAAATTGGATTGATCATTTCAAAAAAATCTAAACCCCTTTGTGCAAAGGGTTCCTCAGTCACATTCAAACTTAATGACATGGCAAAGTTCTTCCACTTGTTAATGAAAAACTGGCATTGAGTACACTTTCACATGAGATGATGGACCTCAGAGAACATTGAATGCTAGTAATATCCTACCCAAATTATTTTTAAAGCAATGGTCTTGGTGGAAAAGTGTCTGCCCTTGCGGCTGCTATGGAATTCTCCTAGAATCCTTTATGCCTGTGGCTTGCTTATGCAAAAGAGAATAACGCCATCATAATTTCTTTTAAATAAAAACCATTTGATTAGTACATACATGGTGCCTTGCAATCAATAGTAGCATCTTTTGTGAGGTGGGATATTGGTTGGGTACTACCCCTTTTGCATAAACTACGTCCGATTAGCCACTCATGACTTGTTAGACTTGAACTGATTTGTATAGACCTAGCCGGTCTCTTCTTTTTCCTAGGAGATTAAATCCTATATGAGGCATTCACAAAGACCTCTCCCTCAAACCCGCTTAGTCTGTTAGATTTCTACATCATATTCTAGGTTCTTGGTGATCCAGTTGGTCCTCTTTTTGATTATCTGACCTTCGGTGATGTATTCCCTGACATTGGGATGGGGGACGAGGATGGTGATTCTATTGGCTGATACCGGGTTTTGGAACTTCTTTAGGATTTTAATGATAGCGAAGGTCTACTTTTCAACAAATTTGTACTTGGTTCCATATCCTTTGAGAGTCCTGGAATGAAATGCGGTGGGATGTTCTCCACTTCCCTCTTCGTCCTTTTGAGTAAGCACCAAAGCTATGTTGTGTTGGCCACTATAGACATAAAGTAGGAAATCTTTGGAGAAATCTAGGTTGGATAACATCGGAGCTACGAAGATGGTTGCCTTTATTTTCTCAAAAGAAAGCTTACCTTTAGGAGTCCATTTAAACACTAAATTATTCTTCAACATCAGCTTAATGGGTCTTGCGATGCCCGTGAAGTCTGTGATAAACCATCTTACGGAGTTAATTTTTCCTAGAAAGCACTGTAGCCCCTTTTCTTTGACTGGAAGCAGTAGCTCTATTATATTGTTTACCCTTTTGAGGTCTATGGCTATTCCTTGTTTTGATACCACAAAATGAAGCAGCTTGCTTTGTGGTACGCCAAAAACACATTTCTTGGGATTTAGAGAAATTTTGAATTGTTGACACTTCTGGAAGACCATTCCTAGATGATCAAAATGACCACCTTTTGATTTGGAAAAAAGGTCAGGTCATCCAAATATATTAGGATGATCTGATTGATCGATCCCTTAAAGGCGATATCCATTACTCGCTGAAAGGTGGCACTTGCATTGGAGAGCCTAAAAGGAATTTTTGCATATGCAAACATTCCCAATTTGGTGGTGAATGTTGATTTGTGTTGGTCCTCTTCCTTTACATAAACTTGATTATACCCTGAAAAACCATTGAGTAGTGAGAACATTTCTGATTTAGCCATGGTCTGTAGAATATGCTCCATTGAGGGCAAAGAGTACTGATCTTTTAATGAGGCTTTATGCAAGTCTCAAAAATATAGGAAAATCCATATGTCGCCATTCTTCTTTCATACTAGTACAAGGTTGGACACCCATATGGAATGTTTGATTGGATATATGATCCCTAATTTGATTAATTTCATAAGCTCTTGTGCCATCAAAGCCTCAACCTTTGGATTCATCAAACTTTGTTTTTGTTAGATAGGATTTGAGCCTTTAGCTAGGTCAATGGTATGCTGAATGATGCTTGGATTGTACCATTTGAGATCATCGTAATTCCAAGCTATGACCCCATCGTATTTAGCACATAGACCTTTCAGTCTTTCCTTGTCCACCTGTGGGACATCTCTTTTGACTTTTATATTCCTACCTTTCCTGACATCGAGGTCCTCATAGTATCCTTTTTTGGTGGTGAATCTTTGTTTACCATTTCTTGTGTCCTTGTAGTCGAAGAGATTCTCAAGAGAAATCAAGCCTCTTGGGAGTTTGTGCCATTTTAATTAAATTGCCCGTTCCTCGTCAATCTTTCTAGCTTTGGGCTATGATTGATCAGAAGTTTTCCATGAATTTTGTAGAAAGGTGGTGATTTGAGCATCATCTTTGAAGACCTACAAATTTTGATCATTTTTGGGTATTGATGGTCAGACAATGGTGTGTAATCATTCTGATTTTTGGTTGATTTGGGGGTTGGCTCAAACTTTGAGCCTATTGAAGCCATCTGATATGTGGCTGAATTTTGGGTCCATGGGATAACTTGTATGTTAAAAGCTTCGAATCTATCGATTAGGTCCCATATTCTATGTCTGTAAGACCTCATTCTTACATACATTTTTTGTGACTTCTTGACTGCAGATTTGGTTTAAGACCAATTCCGAATCTATGAACACTTGTATTCTCTTTATGTCCATCTGCTCCATTAGAAATAAACCATGGCCCAAAGCCTCATACTCTACATTATTATTCAAGCATAATGTTGGGAAAAAAAAGCTTTGAGGGTCTCTGATCCATTCAGAGATACTAGTTAGATGCTTGCTTTGAAACTAATTTTACATTTGGCACCATCAAAATATAATGTCCATAGATTGTTATCACCTAGTTTTCTAGGTTCATCCTGTTCCTTTACCAATTTTGGGAGGACTTGGTCATCGTCAAAGATCACATAGGTGCCCAACTGGTAGCATGGAAATTCCCGAATGGGTCAGAATCAATAAATTAATTGAGCAAGACCTCTTCAGGGCTCCGATCACTCATGTCCTCTTCGTCTTCTAACATCTCAATGTAATATGTCTCCCCCTTTTGAGAAGGAGGTATGTGTTGCTTCAAATCACATAATTGCATTGTCTACTATATGTTCAAATGCAAGGATTCAGACAAGATCTTCATATTTTCCCTGTATTTTGTCTTTGTATCAAATGAGACCAATCAAGCGCTAGATATGCACCAAGCTTTGCTATAAAGTCTTTTGAAAGACACATCCCAAAAATTGGGGTATGTCTATCACATCTACTTCTTGTGTGACGGTTTGGCTTGTACATGAGAAAAGGGTCAAGGATAGATCCTTGATGCGATTGACAGTCAATACTTTCTTCTCGTCTAATTGCATGATCCCTTTCTCAAGAGGCTCGTATTTAAGATTCAAGGTGTCGACCACTTGCTTGGGAATGACCATGGTAGTAGTTCTCAAATCAATCATATTATTATGTAGAAGCTTATTTCCCATAATAAGTGTTAAAAATAAAGGGGTGGGCTTTGGTTTGCTTACCTCTTTTACATTTATGTTGTCTATGACATTTATGTATGTCGTAGCTCCTGAAGGTCAAGGGTTTGATACAAGACTTTTTCCTTTATCTTGATTACGCGATGGGATTGTATCTATCTACGACATTTGTTTCTCCCTCTTTAATACTTCTTGGAGCAATGTCTTCTATTATAGAATCGATATAACGTCCCATAGAGACACATTAGTAGGTGCCTTCCTCAGTTGCTCTACCATGTTGAGTGTTCTGATTGGTAGGATCTTAGCCTTGAACGGTGGTATTTCTTTTATCTTATGAAGAGGTCAATCTAACGTGGACAGGCTCAAAGCTTTGTCCATATCTTTCTCTTGTAATTGTGGAGCTTGCAACTGCTAAATGGGTTGGATCTGTGAGGTTTTATCTACTTGTGGTTGTGATTTTTTTGGCTATGGACACTATGGAGCTCTTTTCATGTATTCTCCAGTGAGTCTTCTCTTGGACCAAGTGTTGTAGTCTAACTGTACATATGGGGAACTAGTCATTAGAACATCATTCACGAATACTATGTCTTCTTCTTCCATCTAAGAAAATAGTGCTTGGTCTGGTGAGATATCCAACTCTTGATCTAAGGACATCCCTTGCATTTATGCTCTAAAGCGGGCATTCTCCATTCTGGGAGACTGATAATCTTCCATGTTTGAAAAAACACCTTGGCCTCTCTATTCAACTATCTTTTGTTGGAGATTTCCCCTCGAACAATTTTGGGGCATATGGCTATCATTACATAGGAAGCACCATGTGTTCTCATCCTCCACCAGGTTGTTCTAGACCAAATATCTATTTGGGCTACTCTTCACATTCTAAAATGGAATGGTGATTGGGACTATCTGGTTTGTAGGCATTGGTTGTTAATTTCCTCCTTTTGAAGCTCCTTGATATGTGTTCTTCTGATAAGATGACCTTCCTCCTTGATAGGTTTGTGTGGGAGGTTTCAGAGGTTCCACTTTCTATCATCGGATAAGGACCAACTCATTTGCAAAGGACCACATGAGGTTCTTCATATCATTGACATCTACTACTGATGAAGAAGAGCTTGACGTGTTGGGTTGTCCTCCTAGGTTTACATACATGGATGGTGGTAGTGTATTTGATGTGCCAATTTGTGGAGTGGAGGCACTAGGAGTTGCTTCTTCTTGGGGTTGATTCAATATTTCCACAAACATGGGCATCAATGGTCATGGTGGAAGCTTCCCAACATCAATTAGGAAATTGTTTGTGTGCATAGCTAGATCATATGCATCGAGAAAGGTATCTCCTCCCATTGACTATGCTACGAATATGATGTCTGAATTGAAATCCTTTAGATAGAATATGAATGTCATAGCTGCTAGAGGCTTGGTTGTCAATGGAATCCTTTGCCAATTTTTTTGGAACTTGGTGTTGAAGTCACTCATGGCCTCTTGTGAGGCCTTCTTGATAGTGATTAATTATTGTAGCAGCAAGGAGTGATCTCTTTTCTTTGGGAAGCACTCAAACAATTTCTCCCTGAGTTGATCCCAAGAGCAGATGGAACCGAAAGTCAAGGATCTATACTAGTCCCGAGCATTTCCTTTGAAAGACGTAGCCAGTAATTTGAGGGATAAATTTTCTTTCATGATGTTATGTACTTTGTAGACCTCTGCAATGTCCTAGAGGTGCTTGGAAGGGGTTTTAAAGTTCTCCTTGTAAAAATTAAAAATAGCCTTGAGAGAATTGGTGGGTATGGCGGGCTATACATCTGGGGGGTAGGTGGTTGTCGCGGGCTACCACTATCTTAGGATACAAAATTTCCAGGACCAGGAGCACATAAGTGAGCCATTATAAATAAATTCATATAGATAGGGTAGATAGGTATTCTGATTTGGAAAGTTCAACCTCTTGGTGAAGTGGATAAAGCTCTAGATTGTGGGATAACACTTCTTACTTTGTTGCTCTTGACAAGTGATACAAAACATATAAGTCATCTCCTCCTTGGTTCCAAAGCAGGTAATTAGGAGTACTAGAAATGTCCTCTGGAAGATGCTCTTGTTTGAACTCTGGGTATGAGATTTCCAACCTCTCTTCTTAGTCTGATTTATGAAATATTTTTGACTTCTAATCAAACATTTAAAAAAATTCAAGTCCCACTGGGCATGCTAGAAAAAGAACTGTTGATCATAAAAGCTTGCACCTCTCTGAACAACCTTATGGGAAATTCAGTGAGTGGGGGACCAAAATGTGCCTCACTGAATGAACATCGAAGTTTTTAAAGAAATTTGACTCTTCTTTGTGTTTGGGAAAAGGGGGTTAGAGAGAAATGCAAAAAAAAAAAATATATGGCAATGCGCCAAAGCTTTTACAACATTTCAAACTTTAACTATCTCTTACAACTGATGAGATGGGCACAAAATGCCACAAACCCTTCATTTTTGGGAAGAGAATGAGCGAAAAAATTCTAGAGAAATCACATTGCAGTCTTTCAAATCTCCTCCTGGGAAGCATCCATTAAGGTCCAATAGGAATAAGAAACACTAAAGATTAACAAGAATATTTCAGATAATTCACATAATCCTTCATCCTTTATATCATAATATGAAAACTGATATATATTTTACAAAAAATGAAAGAGTATGATGTGCATGATCCAATTTCTAAAAGATAGCATCAAACATAAAAGCTAACATCATGTAAAATAATCATTTTTAATATCTACGTAAGGCTTTGACACAATGTTCTTAGCATAAATGATATACGAAAAAGAAACTTGACAAAGGCATAAAATGTACAATCCCAAATGTTTCTTCTTAATAGATATAATTCTTATGGTATATTAACTGAAAATAGAGTTTAGATGCCAATCTGATGATAGTCTTAATAAATACAAACATGCCAAGGAGCATAAACAGTGCTCTATGAAATCTTCCTTATTCCTAAGAAAATGTAACTCCCTGAAACAATGTCTATCTCCGTCAAAAATATTTTTTGAAGAAGCTAAAAGCTCTCTATCCACTACTACAAACCTCTTTTTATAGCTAGAAGAAGAGGACATCACCACAAACGAATCAATGATTGAGAAGAAAAAACTTCCAAATGTCTAAATCTAATAGGTTGTAATTTAATCTTAGAGCTTGATTAAATAGTAGAAATCTTCACTCATAAAGTCTCAACTGCCTCATTTATGGTTCTAGATATTATAGAAGCTTTGTGAAGATATACTGTCATGAGAAGATCAAATCCTAGATTGATTGTATAAGCACAATCTGATCAACCACGATGAGTGATGACGCCATCCTAGAAGTCGACTCCTAAAAGTAAAGACTATGTCACATTGTCTGACAAACTCCGCCCAAAAATGATACATCCACAGAAGGCACAATCCACTCGACAAAATTGTTGATGTGGCAAGCTAATGGGTGATGTCAGATTATGTGAGAACAGTTTCGCAAAAATATTTTCCAAAAAGAAATGCATCCCAATTTGGGCCTGAAAGGAAGGCAATATAAAGAAGAGTTGTGCAGCCACCACATGACGTATTATGTGCTTTTCAACAAGATTTTTTTTTTTCTATTGGGGCACAGAGCCATTCTATTGTGAAAAAGGAAGGGCCAAAAACCAAAATGATAAAGGAAAAAAATGCTCCACAGATACTATAAAACCCAATAATTTTCCAAGTTTAGCCTCGTGTTATCATTATGAATTCTTTCAAATATTTTTTATATGATTTTGACATGGTCTTGACGTATTATAGACAACTTAAATATCATCAACATAATCTTCCAAAATGTTTGTATGAAATCAAGGAATATCAATGTCATAGCTCTTTCATATATTGCTCTAGTATTATTTAATCCAAAAGGCATAGTAACCCAACAAAACATTCCCCAAGGTGTAGTGAAGGTTGTCTTATATTGATCTTGAGGGTTGATGAAAATTTGATTATATCCTAAAAAACCATATGTAACTAATAATAAGGAATGTCCCACAGTTGAATCTACTATCATGTCAATATTAGGAAGAGGAAAATCATCCTTTCAAGATGCTTTATTAAGATCACAAAAAATCATACACATCCTAATACAATTATCAAGTTTTTTCACTGCCACAATGTTAGAGATCCAAGGTGAATAATCAATAGGGTAGATGAAAATATCTTGTAAAATCTTTTCAATCTCAGCTTTAACCAATAAAGCTATCTTAGGATACATCTTTTGTATCTTTTGTCTCACCGATTTAGCATTTTCTTCAAGAACAATGTTATGTGTGACTATCTTAGGGTCAATACTCGACATGTCTAAATAAGTCCGGGAAAATATTTTAGGAAAGTCATATAGCAATGTCACATGATCTTCTTAGTCATCTTTATTAAGAAATTTTCCAATTTGTATCACCTTCTCTTCATTAGATTGATCCATTGGCATTTCCAAGGTATCCCCCACAAGTAATGCATTATGGTTTTGAACATTAGGAATTAATTTGGATACATCTTGTTCATCATCACTTAGTTCCTTTTCTTTCCCATAGTATGACTTAGTATTCAAGCAATAGAAAACTCATTGATTATGATGAGTATATGAAGTATCATTCATACCCAAAAATTCCCCTAGGGACTCATCATTTTGAAACATATCCAATGACATATTCTCACATGTAGTGTCTCTCAATTCAGGATGCACCAATTTTAAAGTTGTCTCAAGAGAATCGTGTGTGATAACATTCATATTAAGTGAAGGTATCCTTGATGCTTTTATTTATTTTGAAGGGAAATAACCAAGGCTTCTTGTTGTCTCTTGTATATTAAGCTCTATAGGAACACAAATTCCTTGTTCTTTCACTCCACATCCTTTTTCATTATAGCCAAATTATTTTGAGAGTTGGTACTCTCTTCCTAAATTTTTTCCATTTATTTTGAGGAAGGTGGTTTTTCATAATCACTTTCATCATAAGTAGATGTATAATTCATGTTGTCCTTATTGCTATAAGTTATGAATTCTTGTGCCTTGGATTTTTTAATGTTTGATTGTATTGATACCACCACAACTTTTTTCTCTCTTTTTTTCGGTTTTGTTTGTGCAATCTTATACTCCCTCATGAGTGTAGGTGTGAAGTCTAATGTTCCCCAATCATTCTCCAAAAAAATTATCATTGATGAAAGACACTCTTCCTTATCTTTGGGTTGTAAAGGTTCCACTTTTGTAGTTGATGTCAATTTTCTTCGAGGGTTTTGCATCCCTTTGTTAGGTTGTAAGGAATTTTCAAAATTTGGATCATCTTTTATCATGTAGACCTTGTTATTGTAAGTGTATTTCATTAAACAATGAAGCATTGAAGGAACTCCTTTCATTTCATGGATCCATGGTCTTCCCAAGAGGATATTATATAAAATATCATGGGGCATGGTGTGGATGGGAGTTTGCAACACAACCTCACCAACTTTGATAGGTAATGTTATTACACCGAGCGATTGTTTACCCACATTATCAAAACCATGGATGAAAAATTATTTGGTTGAATTTGAGTCTTATCTGCTCTAATTTTTTCCAAAATATTCACACTACAAACATTTAGTCCCAAACTATTATAAATAAGGGTGCGTCTAATCGCAACCTTGTTAATGATAGTCATTATCATCAAAGTGCCAATTTTTTTACGTTTGCAAATGAGGTAATTTAATTTGATGAAAGACAATATCCACTTTGAAAGAATTCAATCATTTAATTAAGAATGCTACATCATTTTTTTGTGCACTAGGGGGACTACCACTTTTTTCAAAGCACTTTGACTCATTCCATCGTAAGTTGATGATATTTGAATTAGGTCCCACAATGAAATCTTAGTAGGAATATTATAAATTTTCTCCACAAGATCTTACTCCTTTGCACTATATTGAGGTGAATGAGGAGCACTAGGTAAAATGGGTTCTGGAAGTGGTATCAATGCAAGAATGGTTTGTGTTTGTCTTGGTTTCTTTTTATTCCTTGTGTTATATGTGTGATAAACTATGTGGTAACTTGGTTGTTGTGACACATTATTACAAGTGATTTGTCTTGCAAAGTTTAAGCTAGAACCTGAAGGTTTTGGTTTGCTTTGAGGTGGTCCTATGATAAGCACATGTTTGGTTTGGACTTGAGGTTATTGTGAAGGTGGGTAAATGATAAGTTGAGGTGTCATTAAATTGATTGTTCTTTGTTGTGTAGTAATGTTGTAAGCCTTAATAGATGATCTAGGTGAGATGAAATCCTCAAGGATTCATCTAACATATCAAAGTCATAAAAACTAAAGGGCTTGATAGGTATACAATGCACTTGTAGAAAGAGATTTGACATGATCAAATGACTATGTTTTCTCCAAGATTAATCATCAATTTCCAATGCACATTTAAGCTAACTAGGGTTAAAAATAGGTTTATAGACCTACTACAAATCTAGAAACCAGATTGCAAACCTACAAAATAATAGTAAATATATATTTTTTTTTATGAGTTATGAAGCTTTTTTTGGAGGACTGGGATGCCCAAGGGTGTTTGGGTCCTAATAGGGTTTTTTCAAAATTATCAATTCTAGAGGTTTGAGTAACAAAGATTAATTGTGTGACTATTTGCAAACCCAAGTTTTGGATAGGTTCTACTGTTGCTTTGTGAGTTTTTAATTTGAGCAATGTGTTGTAACAATCTAGTTTTGAATGTTTACAAAATGAAGACTAATCTACCAATATTATGCAATGATTCAAAAAATTCAAACAATTGTTTTACATATCTAGAAATTTCAAGTACTAAAAAGTAAAACTCTTTCAAAAATTTCAATAATCTAATCAAAATGACAACTTTCTTTAACATGCAATAACATTGTTTGAGAATTTCAAAAAAATATTCACCAATAGAAATAGAATGAATTCACAGAGACATAAATGTAAGAAAGGTTTCCCTGAGTCACTTGTAGCAAGGCAGAGATCCCCAAGGGCATCTGAGTCCCTAACCAGCGTTCAAAAAATAGAAAAACTGAATGTTTGTGTTTCTTTTTAAGGTTTTTGTTTCGTTTTGCAAAGTGGTTTCACAATGACTATTTTTCCATGATTTCTTAATGTAAGTGAAATGGAAATGTATGAAAATGTTAGAAGAACAAATCACACTTTTGAAAGAAATTTTTAATGCAAATTTGATCTAAATGATTTAAAAAAATCCTAATGTTAGTGATGATGCAATATTTTTGGATGTTTATGACTTTTATAATGCAAATATGAATCCATAAATGAAAAATGAAAGATAATATTATACAAAACATAGGGCTAGATCACTTCAAATTTTATAAGGTTTATGATGTCAAAATGTCAGGTTCACCAAAATGTAACTAATGAAAAAGGGAACCCTAAGTTTAATATGTGAAACCTAGGATCAATATTTTCCCTTTTCAATGGTAAATTAGAATGCAAATCAATAAAGTGAATAGATTGACTTTCAACCATGAAGGTGAGTCAAACGGACTTAGATCTACATTCCTAGGGACTTGAAATTATAGTGGATCTAATTTTGAATGATTAATCTAATTAAACTATATGACCTAATATGATAAATGCAATATTCCAAAAACACAAAAAAAAAACAATAAGTTGTATGTAGATCAAAGAAGTATTGGAGATTTTGCACCTTCCATAAAAAGTTGGATCTAGCATGCATAAATGGACTCAGTTTCCCAAGGGTGTATGGGTCTTTGTAGGCCTTTCCATAACTTGAAAACTTGATCTTGTAGCTCTTTGTATGTTCTTTGTTTCCTACCCTACAAACCTTTCATCTTCAGATCTATACCTACAATAAATCTACAAAAGGGATGGTTTGGGGTGGCTATATGGGGATTTTCCTCAATCAAACCCTTGTTTTGGTATTTAAACCTCCACAAATAACCAAATATATGATAAAATATAGTGTATGATTCCTAACCTTATGTGTGTCTAAGGTTGTTATGAGCTAGAATACAAATAAACCCTACTCAAGTATGTTAGAGAGAGATTCCTATATGATAATGACAAGATCCAATTAGGGAGAAGTCAAATACCCTAAGTAAATCTAAAATACAATGATACCTTGCTTTAGGATACAATAGGAATGGATCTTGAAGATGAGAACACTTAGGAAACAATTCATTAGAGTAAGGGAAGTGGCCAAGTGCATCTCTCAAACCTAGAATCCATCATGTTCTTCCATAGGCATCAACCTTCAATCATATGATAAATCTTGACAAAATATACAAATATTCTTGAAAACCTAAAAATTCAAATATGTATGAAGAAATATGGTGCTCAATCTTGCTTTCTTGATTGGTATCTCTTTTGTTCTAGTTTTTAAATGGTGAAAATACTAGGTGTTTATAGGTGTTTCATTGATTTCTTGAAGATTAGATCCCAAAAACCAACATTTGAAATTTGAATGTTAAAATACCACCAACAATGCATTGAAAGTATGTTTGGGGACCCATACACCCGTGGGAGTATGTTTCTTGGCCTAAATTTCTAGGACATTGAGTTTCTGGAGAAAAATAACAATTGGTTGCATTTATTCAATGCTTGCAATTTGTCAAAAAATAAAAAGAAAGCCTCAAAATGCATAATAAAGGGAATTAGAGCCTATCTATTTGATGTTAAAAATGCATGAATGCAAGGGTCACTAAAATAGGTCCAAAATAAGCATGAAATTGTACTATCACCTACAAGGGAGTACAATTTTATATGCTACAACAAGCAATGGAGCAACCTAAGGTCACCCAAGCTACAAGTCTAGATATTTTTATTTCCAAGCTTTCTCCTAAGACCAATCGGCCTCCCTTTAATATTTTTTATTAGATGAAGGAGGCTAACTTTAATGCTACCATATGGAACTTTTTCCATCCCATATCAAAGGGATCTACTGCAGTAAGCTTTAAAGGACCATAAGCAACTAGGTGATGCATCAGAAAAAGAAAAACCCACTCCATCAATCAACCTAGTGTAGCCTAAAGAACAAATGGATCTAAGAAAAATTAATAAGCCACCTCCCTTTTATCTATCTTTGGTTATTATGAATCACATATTACATAATTGCATGATTGATTTAGGGGCTCATATTTCTATTATGCCTAAAGAGATTGATAATAATATTGGTATCAAATATGAACTTATAACGAAGGGGGTTTAATAGTTGGATGTCACTGATGTCAGAGTAGTGGGAGTAATTAAGAGCTTGAAATTAACTTTGCATGCATGCCTCGGCTGTGATGTTTTGCAAGATATTTCAGTCATAGACCTCCATGCTCATCTTGCTACTTATTTGTCTAGAGATTTCACTGCCAAGATAGGTGGATACCTATCTACTGATTGGTCCCACATTTTATTCTAAACTAGATATGGTACCAAAGTGACCATCAAATCTAAACCCATAGAAAAAGATCACCTAGAGCCCTACACTCCTAGTCCCATAAAAATAAACTACAAATTGCATAATAAAAAAGAAGAGTGTTCTATTCATGAAAATTCTACTCCTTTAGAGGAGGTTCCTAACTATTTCCTAGATGAATGGGGTAATGCATTCCAATTTGGCCCTCTCACCATAAATGAAGTAGAAGAGATAGGCCTTGGCACACATATTGTATTCATGAGGATACCCCTATCCCCAATCTCATAAAAAGTCGATAAGATCTAGGAGAATTGTGGTAGCTTTTATTTGATGGTTCTATAAATAAGAATGGTGTAGGTGTTAGTGTAATGTTAGTATCTCCAAGAAAGGAGAAATACTATTTCTCTTCTAGGATTCAATTTAGTTGCACTAAAAATGTGGTTGAGTATGAAGCCCTAATTCAAGGTATCCATCTTACAAAAATGAGGAATATCAAATTGCTACAAGATTTTGTTCATAGTGAATTGGTTGTTCATTATGTCAAAACTCAAAGCTCAACCAAGAACAATTTTCTCAAATCCTACAAATATAGGGTTTAGGATTTGATTGAGGGTTTTGAAGGTTTCAACATCCAAACTATCCCTAGAAATAAAAATAAGCATGTTGATAGACATAGAATTTGGTTCTCAATTTGATATTCTAGCCCATATTACAAACAAAAGGGAGAAAAATATCATATTGATTGTGAGGCTCACTATTCTGGAAAATCGAGATCACTGGAAGGTCTTTGAAGGTGACCAACAAATAGTGAATTTCATGTACAAAGAGGCATTTTTTTTGACAAAAATCAATCCAAGTTGCAAAATAAATATGATGATCAGATTGTGCAATAGAGTAGCAACAAGATACCAAAAGATATCATCACCCTTTAAGGCATATTCAACTTGGATGGCCATTTCAAGCAGAAGAAGATAAACCTTGCTGTAAGGAAGGGTGACTACAAGTCTATTAATATTTCACAAGGAAAGTCTCTAAACCGGGGAAAGGTATGCTCTGCATCTAAACATGAAGTTTTCAATAATCTTTTCAATAGATATAGTAACACAATTGCATGGACTTGTGAAGACCTAAAGGTTTTTGACTTGAACCTTTCCCAATATACCATTGAATTAGATCTAGATGCCAAGCTTATGAGACAAAATAAAAGGCTTATAAATCCTAAGATTGAGCCTCTTATGAGGAAGGAATTAACCAAATTTATTGATTCTAGAATCATATTCCCCATCAAGCATTCTTCATGGGTGGAAAAATTAGTACCAGGTATCAAAAAGAAGAATGGAGAAATAAGGCTTTGTGTGGATTTCAGAGACCTAAATAGGGCCTCTCTAAAGGATCACTATCCCCTCCCTTCCATGGAGAAAATTCTATAGAAATTTTATGTATTAGAAAGGTTTTCTTTTTTGGATGGTTATTTAGGCTATAATCACATTCTAGTTCAAGAATCTAATCAACACAAGACAACATTCACCATAAAGAGGGGCACCTGTGCTTATTGTAATATGCCTTTTGGGTTAACCAATATTGGAGCCACTTTGTAGAGAGCCATGGAAATGGCATTTCAAGGTGTGTTCAAATAGTTCATAATAGTCTACTTGGATGATATCACAGTGTTTCCAAAACATGAAAGAGACCACTTCAGTCATGTTGAACATGTGTTTTAGAAATGTAGGGAATATGGTATTCCCTAAACCCAAGAAAATGTGTCTTTTCCATTGAATAGGGAAAAATTCTTGGGCACATTATTTCAAAGGATGGCTTGTTCATTGATCTTGAAAGGGTATAATTTGTCCTAGTCATCCCACATCCTAGTCATAGGAAGGGACTAAAAAGCTTCTTGGGAATGATTAACTTTATTACATTGGTAAAGCCTCTCATCTTTGTGCTTAAGAAAAATATGGTCTTAAAATGGACCAAGGAATGTAAGGACAACTTCAAGTCTATCAAACAAGAGATTTCTCAGGATCCTATCTTGTCAATCCTAATTATGACAATTATTTTATTATTTACACCTTTGGAGGTGAATCAAGAGTGTCAGTTGTCCTAACCCAACTAAATAATGAAAATGTAGAGCAACCCATTTCTTTCTTCAATGAAGGGCTTAAATATCATAAAGTCAAGTATAACTATGTTGAGAAGCAAGCTTTTACTGATATTAGGGCATTGCAAAATTTTAAACACATGTTGTCTAACAACTGTATCCAGTTAATGGTACCCCAGGTAAACATCAGAGAATTTTTGTTAAGTAGAGATATCAATGAAAAGAGAGTTGGATGGATCACAAAGGTGATGGAGTATGATGTGGACATCAAAATCACCAAGTTAGTAAGAGGCAAGGGGTTCTCTGAAAAACTCATATCAACATTCGAGACCCCTTTAGAGGTTTCCCTTGTGTTGTAGGAGCCCCAAGCATCCAATACAAATATCCAAGGTAGTTGAGTAAGAACAAAAGAAGACATGCCAAATTATAGTCCATTCTCTATGTCATACTGAATGACATACTTTTTAGGAAGGATCTTAATGAGGTCTTATTAAAATGCATAGAGGTAAATGAGGTCAATAGACTGTTGTAAGAATTTCATGATGGCTCTTCAAGCAACCATTTTTTTGCAAAGAACATTATTGCAAAGATCATGAGGGATAGATATTAATGGAAAAACTTGTTCAATGATGCTCACAAATGGGTGATAAATTATGGAAAATGTGATTTATTTTCTAAAAAGAAAAGGTTGGTTTCCCTCCCTCTTCATCCCATTTAAGTTGACCAACCATTCACACAGTGAGGTATATATTTTATTGGCATGAAAAATCCACCATCAAGTGTCAATCATAAATGGATTTTAATAGCCATAGAATACTTCACCAGGTGGATAGAGGTAGTTGCTTTAAGGGATTACATTTATGCTTTACTTTTTTATTTCCTTGAAGGAATCATTACTAGGATTGGCACCCCTTCTACCATCATCTTTGATAATTCCAAGGTTTTTCTTAGTGTGCTAATCAATGATTGGGCACTCAGGCATGGTATATACTTGAAGACCTCATATAATTATTACCCTTAGGGTAATGTCCTGGTTGAGTCCTCAAACAAAAAACTCATTAGGATTATCAATAGAACCATCTAAGATAACCAAAGGATCTAGCATATTAAACTGAAAAATAGCTTTTTGGGCTAATAGAATTACTCCTAAGAGAGAAATTGGTAGCTCTCCTTTCATGCTAGTTTATGGAAGAGAGGAAATGCTACCATTATCACTAGAGCTATCTTCTCTTGAGTTGGAACATCAACAAGAGTTAGAAGGAAATGATGCCATGACAATAAGGTTGGTTGATATTTTGGAATTGGAGGAGACACAGAACAAATCTATGCAATCATAAAAACTCATCAAGCATAGGTTAAAAGGAATTTTGACAAGCAAGCAATTCATCAAGTATTTCAAGAAGGAAACTTAGTGCTAAAGTGAGATGCTAATAGGGCCAAGGTAGGAAGACATTCCAGAATTGATGCCATCTGAAGTTGTCCATATGTCATTGCTAGCTGCAAGGATGCCAATGCTTTCCATCTCTCTAGGCTGGATGGTGAGGTTATTTCAATCTCAGTCAATGGGATTCACCTCAAACCTTGTTTCTAAAGGTTTTGAGTTTCATGTAAATATTAGCTTAGTTGTTGTTTTTCCATGAAATTATTTTTCACACCATGCATTCTCCTTAAGAGAATGTATGTTTCTAGTTTTCTTGCTTTCCTCCAAGTGTAGGCCTGCAATTTTTACTTTTCCCTTGGGAGGCTAGTTGTTGCAAGTTCCCTTCATGAATATATGCCCAATGGACTGATAAGGCCCCTAGATTCCATGATTAGTAGGAAATCATTTTGTAGAAGTCGCCAAAATGTTGTTGTTTCATGCCACCTTATATGACCCATCAATAAGAACTAACTTGAGAGATCCTACATGGGCCATCTTGCATGAATATTCCTTGAAAAGTCCCAAAATTGGCTAATTCCCAAAGTTTTAGACTTTTAGGCTTTCACTTACCTACCTATTTGCATGCCTTCTTTATTGCTCCCAATTCTCCATCTCTTTTTCCTCCTTCTTTCCATTTTTTTCCTTAGTTTTTTGTGTTTTGATAAT
This sequence comes from Sequoia sempervirens, assembly GCA_007258455.2. Taxonomy (NCBI): domain Eukaryota; kingdom Viridiplantae; phylum Streptophyta; class Pinopsida; order Cupressales; family Cupressaceae; genus Sequoia; species Sequoia sempervirens. The sequence goes on along the minus strand of VDFB02294508.1, from coordinate 83,476 downwards.
TGATCTTAACCTTTTACCCTTATCACTCCCCTTTGTAAGCATTATTTCCTCCCCTAGATCACTGAATTTTGATCAAGTCCTTGAATATTTGACTAAGTCTCAAGCTTTCGAACTTTGAAGATCAACCTTATTTTCTACCTCCTACCATATTTTATTCTTAATCCTTAAGCCTTCCCTTTGATCTTAAAATTCTTGATTAGATCTTTCAAGATTTGCCTAAGTCTTGAATTTTTGGACTTTCGAGAGTCAGGCTTCTTGCTTACCTTTTACCACCTTCATCTTAACACACATTTCTTCCTCCTGATCCTTGATCCTTGATGACTCATTTTTTCCTTTCGGTGGTCAAAATTTTTGTCTAACTTTTATCTTAATCTTTATAATAAGGCATAAGGTTTCATCTCGACACCCAAGGCCTGATGCACAACAAGGCTTCTCCTCTATTTTTTTTGGATTGCAGCCTTCTTCTCTCCGACCTTTCAACAAGTGTTCCTTGGTAGGTCCGATGAAGATGATCTATTTGGGGCTCTAGACCAATTGACACTCAACTAAGTGGTTATTTTGGGCTTGAAGTCCTGACAGTTCTACGAAATAGTGTGTTTTCTGACCACAACACCATTAATTATTGAACAATTTTCTTAGTTGCCTATTCTAATTTTTGGGGATTGAGGACAACATTTAATATATCTCTTAAAAATTGTAGGTGGGACTATTGGTTCCCATGCTCATTTATTGTTGTTGATTTTCCCTTATATTTTTTTGCATGCCTAGATCATTGATTTCACAAGGAATTTTAGAAGCACACAAAGGCAACGTTCATTGTAGAGGTATGTTGTGCACATCAGGGTTATCCAGGCTTATCTTTAGTGTAGAATTTGATGGAATGATCTCCTCAATCCTAATTTGATTAGTTTCTATTGATTTCTAACCATAGTAGGGTTAGGGTTTGGTCCAAAGTCACTATAAAAGAAACATTTGTACTCATTATAAGGGTTCTTCCATTGGCTCCTCTAGATTTTTTTTGTGGCAAACACTGCATCTTTGCATTCTACTATTGCAATTTTGGCTTCATGCCTTTCTATTATAAAATTGGCATGTCTTACATCCTCTTGGTTATAATATTGTGTTTATACTCTCTTACCTCCATATTCAAATTTCTTGTGATATTCCATTCATGTATGATTGTGTTTCCTATTTTGTGATTGTTGTTATGTGAATATCTTCCTCTATAGTATCTAACAAACCATAACCTTCATACTATTTCTTAAAATTACACAAGATAAAGACCTGTGTAAACATCTTGGTCTCTTTTTTCACACCACATGTTGTTCTGAAGTAGGAAGAATCACAGTTCTATCTTGGTATATCACCTCCCATTTCCCTTTAATACACTCCTATCCCTTTTCCCTTGTGAGTTGTTTTAGTAGGGTAGTGGTAGGATTTCATATGTTGGGTTGGACCAACATATTTTCACTTAGATTAGAAGAGGAAGTCGGCCTTCTCTAGAGACCCAGCCTCAACTTGCAAGGTCCCATAGGGTAAGTGAAAAAAGATGGGGGGTCAAAAAGTGGCCAATTTACTTTTTCATCTCGAAATAGCAAAAACATGAGCATGTTATAGTAAAATGAACTCCTGTTATGGGTTGGTAGTGACCAAGCCTAGGCTTGATCATTACCAATGGTTTAAATTTCAAGAAATGCACATATTTTGAATTAAAAAAATGTGCATTTTTTGAAATATTTTTTTTTTCCAAATTGTGAGTGCGTTATAATGTGCTCGCATTTTGGTCTACATTGATTTTTTTTTCTTCTCTTTTTCTTGTATCTTTCTTCTTGATATCGTTCAGGGAAAGTATATGTTTACATTTACATATAGACATTTACTTTCTTTTAATTTAAGTTATATTTCATATATATAGTTTCAAGATGTTTGAGAGTGGTTTTAGATCTCTAGGAGATATAATTCAAATTATAGTTTTTGGAAGATCTTACAGCTTTTTAGACAACCAAATTTCAGTAATTAGTATCTCAAATATCAATAATTAGGAGGTCAAATTTTAGTAATCAACAAGTTGTATCATCTTTCTCTTGCTCTATCTCACTCATTGTTTATCCCTTATGCTTTAGACCTCTCACTCACACTCTCTCCTTCCCTCTATACTTCTATCTATCACA